>JAACJT020002218.1:0-12636 GCA_009936485.2 Gymnarchus niloticus
AGAGATGCTGGGTATATTGGGAGAAGGATGCTGAGGATGGAGCTGCCAGGCAAGAGGAAAAGAGGAAGGCCGAAGAGGAGGTTTATGGATGTACTGAGAGAGGACATGCAGGTGGTTGGTGTGACAGAGTGAGATGTGGAGGACAGGAGGAGATGGAGAAGGTTGATCCACTGTGGCGACCCCTGACAGGACCAGCCGAAAGTGAATGATGATGACATACAGCACGTCAGCCGGCTGTCTGTGTTTACCGTTTTCATAGAATGTGAATACATTTGAATTCAGGACTCGTTGGGAGCCACACCAACTTAGTACTGTCTGTGCTCTGAAAAACGGAGAAGTTCAGCATTGAAAGTTCAATAATACCAACTGTTACAAATTTATTTTTCATCACTGCTAAACGGATTAGCCCCCTCCCCGCTGACGAGCAGTGCTCGTTTAAATGTTAGTGTTCCGGGGGCAAACTGGAAGGGAAGTCCTGATGAATTGGACTTTGATGTGCTGGAAGAAGCTTATTGAATTTGCTTATCGCTGAAATGAGGTTTACATTGTCTTAAGCAGATATGTCCTGGGCAAGAGTGCGGGAGAAGGTGAGGGACAGGATGGAAAGCAGACAGTCAGGTCTGATTGGTCTGCGTGGTCTGATGCGTCTGATTGGTCTGATGACTTTGATGGGTCTGCTTGGTCTGATGCGTCTGATTGGTCTGATGGGTCTGCTTGCTCTAATTGGTTTGATGAGTCTGATTGGTCTGATTGGTCTGTGGCTCCTGGAAGCTCTATTCATTTGGCTGCAGTACACACGGTTTAAAAGGAAATCAGGTGACATTCATATCAAGTCTGCCCAGTTTACTTTGGCCTAGCAGTAGACATAGTGTCATGACCCATAATTTGCTGCTCCTTGAGTTTTAAGGGTGAGAAATCCAAAGGAGTTTACAGTACTAGAGGCTTTGCAGTAGTCAGACACAGAAGCCTTGGGTGCTGCTCTAGAGTTCTTCTCAGTAGACATGTTTTGACAGAACACGCTGTCAAGGATTGGCAGAACACCTATAACAACACAGTGCGATACCAGCTGTGCAGGGTGAGGAGTAAGCGGTCAGGAAGAGAGTTACGACACCTCTGACACGTTGAGCTGGGACCAGCTCTGCTCCTCATTGGGATGGGAGGCTTGGAAACCCTAAAAGCTGGCCTGGCTGGTCTAAAACGGCCAGATGGGTTGTGGGGTCACCGCCTAGTGTTTGGTCTTCCCAAAGTAGGCTATTGTTTTCCCAGAGGTCATGCTTATGAAGGAAGGGTGAACGACAAGTGAAAATTTGCGCTCCCTGAAGTGTTGTCAGTAACTACACTTGATGAGGGGTCACTTTCTCAGATTGAGACGAGCCTTCATGCTTGTGATGTCACCGTCACGCCATCCATCCACCTGTCAGGCTTCAGCTGCTGATGCCTCTGTTCGATCCTCCCTTTTCCAAAGGCACCGTAATGTAATGAGATGTAGTCATGGGTGTAGATGTAATGAGTGAATGGGGGGGTGGGGGGTGGCCGTAACTCAGCCCTAAAGACTGTCAGTCTCAAGCCCAGTGATGCCCGTTCACTCAGACGAGATTGAATTACACCTTCAACTTTGGATGGAAGAACATTCAGGAGAAAAAAATGGGGCGAGCAGGCCATCAGTGCTGAGAGTGTCATGCAGGAACAAGCTGGGCTCTGCCAGAAGGCTCATGTTGATCCTGTAAGAAGGATGACACAGCAATACATCGAGACGGCCGGTCTTGAACCTGGCTGATGAAATGTGAGCCATGTAATATCCAGCCCAATAACTCTGTTGACAACCAGCTTGAGTTACCTGCAGGAGGAATGTCATGGCATTTAGATAACGAACTGTAAACGGTCTTCTGGTCTCTTTATGGATGTTTACCTTTCTCCCTTTATTGTACCAAAGGTTAGGTCAGGACTTCAGTGTCCTCGTCACGCTCCCTAATTCTGCTTCCACCGGAGCTCTGCTTTAACAGACTGGACATCTGCTAGCACCAAAGACACGCGAAAGCCCGCCATGTCTTTTTACTGCACGCATCTTCATCTTCCGTCAATGTCCCCTCTTATTTATTCATATGTAAATCCATCTTTAGGGTTTATGCCATATTTCGCTTCCTCTGACATTAGTGTAAGACTCGCTCTAAAACAGGGTGATCATTGATTTATCGTGTTTGTATATCAACCTGAAAAGTAAGCGCCTGGTTTCCCCACCGTGTGTTTTGTGTCGTGTGTGAAATACACATGTAGGTCTGTCTCATACCCTTTCTAGGGAATGTAGTTTCAGCACATTTTAGGTGTTTCAGATGAGCTTGTCCCACCCCAGCCCAGTACGTGTGGTTGAAGAAGATCACTCTGGGCCCGTCTGTCTGATCTGTGCCCACATTGGGAAATGTGTGTGTGTGTGTGTGTGTGTGTGTTTTTAATACCGCACACAAACCTCTCCTTTTTTGAGTCCCTCTCTCACACTCCGTAATTACATCAGCATTTAGTCGAAGATCCGCGGCAGCCTGGTGTGTTTATGGGATGCCGGTCCCCGCCACACGCATCTGTTCTGCTCTATTGTGTTACACTGTCCCACACAGACGTGTCTGCTCCCTGAGTCCTCCAAGACGCCCCCCCACCACTGAGCCTTTTCCACAGATGGACTCATTAATGTATTTAAATGACAGATATGGCATTATTAGTTTATCCGCCCAATTAAAATGTTTTAGCTCCGGTTGTTGTTCTTCTTTTCTGTAATTCCCATGGCCGCCGAGGCTGTTGGAGGCATTTGGCTTCTTTGTGTGGCTGCAAATAATGGCTGGTATCTGACAGCTGCCTGGTAGATTACGTGCCGAGCGGTGCTTGGGCAGACAGCGATCCCAGCGTCACTGAGAGCACTCTGTAGGCATTCTGTTACAGCTCCTTAAGGATGGCTTCTGGGCCCCCCCCCCATCTCTCAGTAAAGATGGGGAAGCAGTTACCCAGTCACTCCATTTTGCGTGTTGAATGGAATGCCCCCCCCCAGTCCTGTCACAGTCTTCCCCCACAGATCTCTCACACAGTCGAGTTCCCCCCCAGTGGGGTCTATCCTCACTGGGCATTGATGGGCTGCAGACCACGCCACTCATTTCTGGGCTGGGGGGGGGTTCCACGTAACACAGCTGTTCAGAGCACTGGGGGCTTCTGAACAACCACACCTCCCTAGCCCACATCACTGCACCTGGAATCTGATGGTTTCATAGGGCCTGGGGTCTTCATTACAGCTACATCCCCTCTGGGGGGATTCAAAATGGGAGAAGGGGAATTAGAGCACGCCTACACAGCACTGTTACTCCACTACAATTGGCTCAGCTTGTTTTGGCATGAAACTCAAGAAAGACCTAGATCCCACGACCAGACGGTGCAGCGTTCCAAACCATTTCACAGACATTTTCTCTGTCTGAGGACCTGAATGGCATCAGTGTTCACTAACGCCTTCACGGTCACCACAGCCGGGCAGCGGAGAGTAACGAGCAGAAAAGGCACCCTCAGTTCAGAGGTGCTAAATTCCTGACGCTCTACCTGATTAAAAGAACAGCTCTTTCGTATGAACTTGACCCTGAACTGGCAGTGTCTGCACAGTGCAGCCGACGTGTGTGTCACTCTGTTGTCTGAAACCCAGTCGTTCAGAGTCCCTCAGAGACAAAACCAAACGGAGAACCTCACCAGAGTGAGGCAGAATACATGCACACACTGGACTTTGCACAGGAATCCTGTAAGACAGTTGCCACAGCAATGGTGGTGAGTGGACCCTCCGTTTAGGCAATTAAAATAAGAGATATTGTTTAAGTCTAACTGGGGAGGGGGGCCACCACCTAAATAGTTGTAAATAGTTGCTCATGAATATGAATGATTCCACAGAGCATGTAGCTTGTGTCAGAGTTTGGTTTTTGTGAAGGATCCCAGGGTCTCCCTGATTTGGAGTTGGTGGCACGGCTGGAGCGTGGATGTGGCTGTGGTAGTCCCCAGGCTCTGTCCAGCCTCGCCTCTGCCTCGCTTTCTGATGTCCGTGGCAACGACATGGATGACATCATCACCATCGGATCTCTTTCTGATGTCCGTGGAGACGAGGCGGATGACATCATTACCATCGCTTTGACTGCTCATGATTTGGGAATACTTTCCCCGCTAATTAGCTGGCTGCCGCTGTTACCCATTTCTCCTGAGCCTCGGATCAAACTCTCATTTGAAGAGTGTTTACAGAAAGTACATGTTTCGCCGGCACGTCCCTGAGTGTGGAGATGCTCGGTTGGCACGGCAACAAGAAATTAATTTGACAAATTCGGTATCCCCCATCCTCCTCTTGTTTGCTGTTGTCTCTGGTGTCACGGTACCCCCGCTGTCAGCTCTGCTCTTTCCCTCCTCTGTTTTTTTTTTTTTCATGGCGGTAGTGGTGACAGGAGGAGGGGGTCGTTTATGCGTGGTAAAAACTGTGCTCATCAGGACTCATCTCCCTCTCTCTTCTCCAGTCGCTCTCGCCCTAAGCAAAGCAGCCAGGCAAACACCGAGCTGCGTGTAATGATGTTACACTGAGACCTCTCCCAGCTGAGCAAACGCTCACTTACACAATACCAATAAACCACTAGGGATATTGGAAAGGTTTTCTTTGTTTGTTAGCAATTACTGTTCTCGGGTCGATTTTTTTAAAGTGTCCCAAGTCTATATATTTATTATTTAATTACGTTTTGACTTCACCTCGTCTTTTATATTATGTCGTCCGATTTTATGGTGTTTGGGGTAGGTGACGGCCGTAATGAAGAATTGGCTATCATAAGATTTAAGATTGCCTGGGTGACTGAATTTTGAACTGAAGGATTATGTTGGCTATGTGTTTTATAAACTCTGAGGATACAGGCAGGAACTTCACTAAACTGTGATAGACAAATGCAGGTAAATCATGTCTTTATTTAGAATTCTTACTGTTGTTAACTGATAACGTCAAGATATGTCCCAGTAGCTGATGTAATGCTTGTGAAGTAACACTCTAAACTAACCAGAAGTCGACAATCATTCTCAGAGATTATTTTGTCTGTGGGTATTTGTACATTTCAGGTGTCTGCCTTACACCGTAGTGCAAATAAACTGCTCAGGATCATGCTGTTGACATTTATGTGACAGGCTACTGACTCTATAAAACTCCACAAACATCATCAGTGTGGTAGCGTGTTTTACATCTCGTCTCCTCTCAGATTTCTTATTGACACATCAAGTGACACCATACCACACCAGCAAAGTCGATGTGTGTGTGTGGGGGGGGGGGGGGTGCATCCTTAGGACCACACCAGTAACTGGCTTTTGTGTGTTTGAACAACACAGGGGACCTTGACTGATTGTCAGGCATGCCCAAAGGGCTGCTTATGAAATGAATATTTCATTTCTTATAGAGACATCTCACTTCTCATTGCCTGTGGTCTAGGATGTACTGGTTAGAATACAGAGAACACTCGTACATTAAATCTTTATTTGGAATTCATTTTCAGCATCGTCCCTATTGAAGAACTCTCCGTGGTTCTTTAATGATGTTAATGTTGTTAACCTCTTGGGTTTCATGACCGTCCCGAGCAAACGACAACAGCGAGCATTGTTGGTGACCATGGATGACTGCAGAACGCCCTCGTTCCACTGAGTCTCAGCACAAACGCAGCAGTGATTGTGAATTAATTAAGCCTCATCTGGCCGCAGTACACAATTACGTGCCCCTGTTAAGCAGCCTGTCATGAATATTCAGTGCAGGGATGGGGAGGAGCTCGTTAATATGCATGAGCGGGTGTATATAAGCAGAAAAGTGTCGCAGGCAGCTTGGATGAAGCGGAGACAGAGGCTGAGGGAGAGACTCCTTGAGAGCACTTCGCGACTGGCCAGTGACGAACGTGGGGGTGCCCCACCCCCAAAAAACAAAAGCCGTGCACTTCTGCCGCGAGGGTGCCGGCGAGCAGGTGGTCTGGGGTGCCCCCTCCCATGCTCAGCGCCTCGAGGGAGCGAGACCACGACTTCCCCCGCTCTTCCCGCCAGGGTGACACGTTCTTCCTGCCGCCATGGGATGCAGCCTGTGCTCACTGCAGAAGCCGCAGGAACGGTACAAGCTGCTCTACGAAGTTTGCCAGGTAACGCGGCTGCGAGCGTCCCCGTGCCGAGCGCGTATGCTCGACGGAAGGCGTGCTGAAAAGACCGGGCAAAGAGGACTTCTCTAAGTTGCGTTTGTCTTGAAGTAAAATTCGGGCTTCTAGAAGTGTGAGGATAATAAAGGAGATTTTAAAAATGAAGAACTTCTGTCTTCAGGACTGTCAGCTGGGCTCGCCTTTCCCTTTCCAGGGGTGTTTCAGTGCAGGTTGATGGCCGTAGGGAGCAGGGTATGGTTTCTTCGCGCAGGTCAAAGTGCAGTCGCATGCTTTGGGGACTGGCTGGAGCAGTAGCCGTCGCGTGGCAGTGTCCATTCGTGTCAGCACACCGTGTCCGCTGCTTGTTACCTGTAGGCTCACAGAGTGCCTTAACCGCAGTTTTTGGCTCACATTGTGCCATTCACAAAGCATGTCTCCTCACAGAGGCTTTGATGTGTCAAGAGAGAGGGATGCTGACTTTGTCACACACTACTAAATATCCGGAGCTCTTGCACTAACGGACACAACTGATGCAAATTATTCGAAAGCTGGATGACTTTATGATGAACAAATGATTTCCAGTTTGAGGTCAGTATATAATATCGCGGGTCTCTTTTTGTCCGTGTGCTTGTGTGTGTGTTTGTGCTTGTGTGTGTGTGTTTGTGGGTGTGCACCGACACCCTGTTTAAGTCTAGAGACTCTCGTAATGTTTGTTTTCCTCTACTCTGAGACAGCACTTAAAGTGACATTCCTTTGTTCTTACTAAATATCCTTCAGACGAACCTGGTCGTGCCAGTCCACAGTGAAGTGTCCTGTGTCCTCAGGTGAACTTTACCTCTCTTTGACATCTCATCTTTATCACACTCGTGTTGATGGATGTGAGACTCGATTAGAATCAGAGAAAACAAACACTTCTCTCTGTTGTCACATTTGTTCCATCCAGTGGCTCCTCCTCGCCTAAGCTTGACATTACTGCTCTTTATGAAGGACGCTGCTCCATGAAGCTCCTTTGTGAATGCCCACAGTGGGACAACAGGGGGCGCTTTGCATCAAACCCCTGTATCCTCCTCCTGTCCACCAAACAGCAGCAATTCAGTGGGAGTCTCTTTGTAGCCTCCAGTGGCTTCACTCTGTGGGTTAAAACTAAACACGGTCCACATGCCCCATTTTAACACGTGCTCGGTGAGTCTAAATCCATTTAATCTGTCATGGTGCATGGGATGGCCTGTTACAGCATTGTTCTCAGCCACTTGTGAAGGAGGCACGCGGAATGTAGTGCCCTGTGTCGCTGTGATTTACACTCCCGTTGCCAGTGCACCGTGGCCGGCGTTTTAATGGAACATAATGAGCAGCCGCTCCGTACAGTCATTATGGTTGACGGAAAAAGAGCCAGGCTTCCACATCGCTCAGACGCAGTGAGGGTGGTGTGGGGAGCCCATTGTTGCCACCGCAAACCGCCGTGCTTTGATCATGCTTGTTCTGTCACAACGACACAAAAGGCCTGCCCTGCTTTTTGACCGGGGTGAGTTTTTAATCGCCAGATGGGCTGTACGTCTCCCTACACCCGACACAGGATCAGGGATGGGAAGGAATCAAAAGGCTCCCCGTCCACTCCTCTCTTTTAATTTTTCTTTCCCTGACGAGCGCTGGACGTCAGCCAGGGGGAAAGCGAGACCCATTGTCTGCTAGCCGGCGAGCTTGTCCCTCTATCTGTCAATTACCACTCAATGGTGTGCTGTTAACCGACAGAAACATGCTGGCTGTCTCACGTCACTCTCTTGCCTGCCAGTTACTCCTGCCAGGATCGGCACCTGACCAGGCAGGGGAAGATGCGGTAGACAGTGGTGCCCTTCTGCATTTATCACCAGTCTCTGTGTGGTTTTTGCACCAGCCAGGCACACAGATTAAAGAGATAGAATGGCACTCAGTTTTACAGACAGACATGGAGACCCTGTTTGTGTTGTGGTGCACAAGTGGAAGAAAATGTTTTTCGTTCTTACTCTTAAAGCTGTTAGGTTGCATTGTTTGTAAATTAAAGTTCGGCTGTGATGGACGTGGAGTTTTGTACTTTTATCGGAGTTAGAGTTGAACGTTCATATTCATTACTTTTTTCGAAATTGTCTTCAGTTTCCATTTTACTTTGAAAATAAACATTGGTTTATTTGATCTAGCTTTAATAAAAATGATAAGTTATGTTTAAATTAGAGTCTGTTTGCCTTCTGCAGAACTTGGATCCTGCGTAAAAAGCCCAGAAGCATCATTAGGGCAGCCTGTGCAGTCACAAGAACAGAGCAGCGATCATTTGGTCATCAGAAATGATCCACTTTAATTAAGAGGATACGAGGTCCCTGTGCTGTTTGCACTGGTCTCAGTATCTCAGTGGAAATGACTTCCAGCCTTGGGTGATGGGCACTGTCAAAATGATTTTCTATGTACATCTCTGGCCAAATTGGCTCCCGTTGACTCAAAACTTGATCATCTCATCTTAGACTTAGTCTTGCTACCCTGGGGATGCCTTAGCTCAGGTAAACCACACAAAAACACATTAAAATGAGGGTTGTTGTCTCTTAAAACGTGTTGTCCCGTCCTACACGACATGACTAGACTCTTTACTGAGAAGGGCTGAGGCAGGTCCAGCAGCACACATTCTCCACGTCACCAAACAGCCAGCATTAATTCATAATTTCCAAAGCCCTTGTTTTATTTTTGGAAGCACAGGGCATAAGGTAGAGGACATCCTGGACAGTAGGCAGTGTTAATGCAGCCTTTATTTAATTCATTTATTCATTCATTAACATTCATTTAGGTTTATCTTGTTGTGTACAGGTCATGGTCATTCCACCGTGGATCTCCTTAAAGAGAATCCATTGATTGGCCCATGTCCATTCTCAAGTTCCAAAGCCCAGCCCTGCGTCACTTTCCTGCCTGCCATTGATCAAAAGCCCTCTTAGATATTGCTGTCATGAAGGCACCTTGCCTGTTTCCTGCTGTCTGGTCTTTTTGAGTCAGTACCTCGTTTAGCAAGCTTCATTATAACACCATCAAACACAATGCTCCTTAATAGACGCTTCCTGCCTAATTTGTGATCTCCTGTCAGTCATGTCGATTGTGCCGCAGTCAACAGTATGCGGTCTTCCACATTAAACTTTGCAATACACCGGGAAGATCAGCTTCACAGAGCAGAATTCAGCCGAGTGATTCTGCTCAGGAAACAATGCGACTGAGCCTCATCAGTCGCCATGAGGTACTAAATGACGTGTTGAAATGCTGACGACTTTGGACTGGTCCGTCATCAGGCACCAGTTGATCATGAGATAGCATATCGGGCTTCATCTGGCATCTTTACCAGAAGAGTTAACTGCCGTAAATGAGTACGTATTAGTCAGGAGAATTAGAGTGAGTCGTGGAAAGGCATTTGCCTTGTCAGTTCAGATAATTAGAGCCCAAGAGAGTTTGGTCCTTCGGGATCCTGGAAACAAATGGGACCCTTGTGTCTCTGGCAGACTTTGCACCCCCTCTTCAAAGCAGGAAGGTGCGGCCGAATACAGAAACACAGACTGCGCTGGCTCTGCTTGAGCAGCAAGGGGGCTCGGGCTGCCAGAATGCAACTTGGCAGACTGATTGGTTCTTCAAGTCTCTCCTAAAACACCCCGCAGCAGCCACAGGCTATCAGCTGCAAGAGTAGAAAGGAGAAAGTATGCAGACTCCACCTGCACGGAACTGGAGGTGAAGCTCGATCCCTGAACCCCGGAAGCGTGAGGCTATGGCGCTACCCCCAGAGCCACCACGAGTAAAGAAATATAAGACTGGAACAAGACACAGAAAAGCCAGGGCCTGGGGGTGGGCTTAAAGCCACCGGGAGACCATAATCGGTAGTCAAAACAGCAGATACGCTCTCTGTCACCGCGGTGTCAGCAGACACCCATTCAACACAACACGAGGGACATACAGGGACTTGACAGGCATTCTGTGCTGGGGAGGCAAGCCATGGAGAAGCGTTAGAGGAGGGGGCAAGAGAGAGGCTGACAGTGGTGGGGAGGCCACAGAGGCAGGTCACATTTCAGCTGGATGCAGAAATAAGTGTTAGGAATGTGTAGCATATCGACGCAGCAAGGCCCATGTTGAGTCTGGCACACGGCAGGAACGTCCCAGATGAGGTGTCAGTTCTACCCACAGCATATAGATACGTAAAGATACGTTACTTTTTGGGGAAGCCCTGAACATCCAGTTTACACTCTGAAATGATTTTTACTGAATCACATTTATCGGATTGTAAAACATTACAATGGTGTTACAGTCAGTGGCTGTAATTCCAGTATTTTTTTTCCCTCAAATTTTTCTTGTTCAGCACGGACTTCTAGCTGCTATGAGACGATTCTCGTAACCGTCACATAACTGTTTGCAAATCACAAAAACGGCTTTGGGTATTCACAATTTAGACACCGCGGTAGAGCCGAAAATAGATTGGAGCTAAAGTAACACAAAGAAATATTAAACAAATCCTGCACCCTACTTGTGATATTCAGTAATGGCGAGTTTCAAGAAAAGACACTTTTTAGACATAGTCAAAGTGAACAAATTTTTAAGACCAACCGTTTTTCATCCAGGTGATGGATTACCATTATTTCTTGTAATCAGCAGGCAGCTGGTTCGCTCCTTGAGCTGCACCTCTTCCAGACATTTTTTGTGATGGATGGCAACATTCGGGGTGAGCTCAAGGTCCTGATGGGTCGTACCTGAGGTCTGCCGATCTTGTGTAATTGTTGTATCAGTGCCCTGTGGTTTGCTGTGTGCCTGTGCATTTGTTTGTGTGTGTCAGTGTACACTTGTTCAGCATAGTACAACTGCAACCCCTACTCAGTCTGGAACTGTGCTTAAATCATTTTGGTGCAATTGGCAGAATTGGGTCAATAGGATAAGGGATTCTGAAGGGGGTTGAATTAAAGAGTTTCCAGTCCCCCTATGGTTGGTGGGGGGGTTGCCCTGCCGGTCAGTAGATGGAGACTGGACAACTCCAGGTAAGGAGACCAAAGAAATACTGCAGATGGATGGTGACAGACACCACCAGTTAAGTTGCTGCCTCTGGAGATCCACTTTGGGTCCATCTTAAATCTAACCTGCAGGTTTAAGGATATCCTGGGAAAGTCCAGCTTGGCTCTTACACAAAGAGCACAAACAGCCACTTAGAGGCCTTACATACACCAGAACAGATTGTCAGTGGAGGAGTAGTCACCTTTCAAGGACCTGCAGCATGAGAGGACTTCAGGACTGTCATTCTGTAGATGACAGCCACTGGATTTCATCTCACGTAACTACCGTTCATCACCTCACATTTAAAGTCCGTTATGCCAAGAATGCGAATAATGTTAGTTTCTTCAATGAACATGCGAAGGACTTCCTCCCCAGAAGAATAAAAGCCTTTAGGAAGTTATAGTGGCATGTGTATTGATTTTCTGTGCCTAGCAGAAATGCCCTACGCGTAAATGAGATTAGCAGGGGCTGAATGACGGAGTCTTTTGGAAAGTGAGGCGTGCTTGTTAGGTTGCTCCGGTTTCACGTTGTGTGTTGGACTTCCCTCAGACAGCACACCACCGTGAATAGAGCGGCCTTTTCCAAAGCAGCTCCTTCGAGCTAAGAAAGTGTTTCCTTTTACACTGAATGAAGTAAAGTGAGAACTCATTACTAGGCTTAGATGAACCATACTGTGCTTTGTGTTTGAACAGTTAAATGCGAAACAAAAGAAGGATTAAGTGTGGCTCTGAGCAGAACCAACTGGCATTTAGAGTACGCTGTCCAGCAATCCCGTCACCCATCCAGGCATTTGGAAACAAGCCGTCAGGCTTCCGCATCTCTCCCCGTAAAGTGCAGACTTTGAAGAACTTGCTTAAGACGTGTAGCCAACCATAAAAGGACTTTTGCAGAGAGCACTGATTCTCTCTGAGGGGCTATTTTGTGAGCCGCGGTGGCCGGGAACTCCTGCTTTGCCGCCGCATTGCCGAAGTTTTGGTACGTCTGGAGTGTTCCAAAGAATCATTTCTGCTCCCACGCTCAGGTTACTGCAGTAGCAGACGAAGGATGGGGAGGTTCCTTTCTATGTTTTACAAGAACAGACAGTGGGAAGGCATTGGCACTAACCTGAGCAAAGCAAATGCATGAGCTGTCAAATAATCTTGCAAAACCAAACAGAAATGTGTCCAACATATTAAACAGAATGTGCTTGTTTATCCCCACAAGTTTGTTTTGTGCTGACCTGTGCGTAGTCTCTGTTCCTCATGATACGCATCAAGTTTTTAATGAGTGTGCTTTCAAGGCTGGTACCAGCTGCACTGGGGCCAGTCTTCTCAAAATCAGGTTGATCTGAAGATATTAGTTGGTGGAATTCGGGGGGGGGGGGGGGGGGGCCCACCGCTACGCTTGTGTTGCTGTGTCCTCCTCTGGCGGGGCGCTCTCCGTTTGTCTTTCGGTGTCTCTGCTGTGACACATCCCCCAC
>JAACJT020002219.1:0-12630 GCA_009936485.2 Gymnarchus niloticus
CGCTACTCACAGAGGCTGTCCACAGACCGGTCGGCACGGGGGCTTTCGCCTGCTCCGTCACCGGCCTGGGCTGGTGCTCCCGGGCTACTCTAGAGGTACCATGCAGATCTATCACAAGGATATCTCATAGACACAGCTCGCCTTTGCCCCAAACTTCATGCCTCAAGAAGTCCTGTAACCTTAGTGTCCCAGATGTCTGGATTACAGACTTGCTGATGACAGGTGGTCGTCCATATTGAGAAAGAATATTTTGTTTTTGTCAAACTTACTTGCTGCTCCCAGTTGTCAATTTTTTACTACACCCTAAACACAAGACTTCAATAACTGTCTTTTTATAGTGCATCTCTTTATGTCATACAGAACATATTATATCTTCCTGTTTCTTTTTTTTTGCTATATGGAAGTGGTTGTGGGAGTTTTTTCCTCTTGTGCAACATCACTCTTAACTGTAGTACATTATTTTTGTTATAATATCAGTCATTGCTAATTGTATTAGCTTAATTTAAATATTAGTAAACCTGCTGATTATAAAGTATTGCAGACGTTCAGTGTCCGATGCGCGCATAAATTTTAATAACGCTTTTAATATATTACCGTTTATTAATTTAAATACTTTGGGGAGAACTGTATACATACAGCACTAAATCAAATTTTAACTGCAACGAACCTTTCAAACTGAACGGTCTTTTCGTCTACAGCAGGCATGCTAATGAGAAACATGCCGGAAATGTGACCTGGACCGTGGTAAATATTATTAATCACTCAATATCCTTGACAAATTATTGTGATGAAAATGAATTCTTTAGACGTGCTGCCACCTGTCACGAATGCACATTGCAGTTCCTGGTGTTAATCACTGGGCAGACCTCTTTACGCTGCGGCTATGATGCAGAGACTCGATGTAGCAAAGCCAGTCGAAGTTCGTACGCCGGCTTTGTCCTGTACGACAGCATGCGCTATACATTCCCTTTATGTACGGCTTTTGTTAAAATATTAGAAAACGCGGCCGATGGGACCTTTTCTGTATTTGGAAGAGCTAAACTTCGAATACACAGCGTCTTGGTGAGTCAGTCGGTGTGAGGTAATTGACGCTCGCGCGGCACTTAACGTGCTGGCTATCTGCTGTTGGCTGGCGGGTACAAATGAGTGACATGGTCGAGGCGAGTCAGCGACTTTAAGTCGGAAATTTGTCCTTCATAGAAATGTAGGTGGAAAAGCGAGTCCAAATACGCTCATCTTCATTTCCCCTTGGCAGCTGCAGCTAGGGAACGTGATTTAAGCTTTCCCCCCCTTTTTTTCTAATTAGCGTGATAAGCTTTACAAGTACAAGGTTGTAGCTACCTTAGAGTGATGAATTTTATCTGCGGGAGTTTTTATGCGCGGATGCTCGTTGTGAATATTAACCGTTAATCGATTTGCTCTTTAGGTGAGTCCGCTGAAGAATTACGCCGTGAAACAGGAAAGAAGCCGGAAGGAAAGCTGGTGTCAAATAACACGCAGACCGACTGCTGTTCTTAACAGCAAGAGGCTTTCAAACTTCCCACTTCCCCTGTCAGAGTCTGAGTAATCCTCGACTGAAAATCTTAACCACTACTTTAAAAGAGTTTTCTGTTCCTGCTTCCACCGTTTTTAGTAATAATTATAATTTTAGTTAGAAAACTTAAACATTTTCGCCTAATTAAATATTCGGCTAATGTATGCCAAATATGAATGTTAACTAGAGTTCTGGGCAGTTCTTGTTCAGATATATAGTTTTTTTTTTTTCCCATCTTTCATGAGATTAAGCCCTAATTTATGTCCCAGAAGGAGGAATGACCGTAGGCTGCTTGAGGCTTTCAGGGTTTCTTCCCAAACCCTGGTCCTGATGGTTTACCCAGGTTGTCTGATTATAGTGTCAGTTAGTCCTTTCACACAGGGAGACCACAGCTTTGACACCTCCCTGAGATGTCTTGGTTGCACAAGAGGCCTACTGTATTACAGCTGAAACAAGCCCAGAGGCATCAGTTCACTCTTTGCCTTTGTCATTCTTTTTCTTTGTTAGCACCATTATCGTTGTGTGTTTTCTTACGTAGCACTATCCCTAGATTTTTGCTCCAGGTTC
Source organism: Gymnarchus niloticus (assembly GCA_009936485.2). Lineage (NCBI taxonomy): Eukaryota > Metazoa > Chordata > Actinopteri > Osteoglossiformes > Gymnarchidae > Gymnarchus > Gymnarchus niloticus. The sequence continues at coordinate 2,102 of JAACJT020002219.1, forward strand.
CGGAAGGCTGCATATGGCAGGAGTTGATTCTACATACCGAAGCACTTGATTGAGCCAATAATTTCTAGTGAATCTAATTAATTTGGCAATCTTGATGTACAGCAATATTAATTTCTGAATAGAGTGCTGGTATACAGGGCATACTCAACCATTTCTCTCTCCCAAACCTTCAGTTTTGCTGTAAGCTCAGCTTGTCACAGCTGCAAAAAGTGACTAGCAAGACTTGCGTTTGGCATTGTTTTGTACTGTTTTTTTTTTTCTTCCTCTTTTATCTCACTAATACTTTTCATCAATAGATGAAAGCCTGCTTGTCAGGCATCAGTCTGGGGGGTGGTGAACTGCCATTCTTCAGAAGATGACTTCTGCACTCCTGGCTGTGAAGTCAGCTGTGTTTCAGGGGTTGAGGGAGGTGCTACCTCACTCCGCCAATTCGGTTTTGCTCAATAAACAGACTCCAACAATGCAGCACTTGGGGGAGATCGAACATTCTTCTGTAGCTAAATGGGGGAAAAAGTGTTACAAGATTTGCACTGAGCAACGAAAAATAAATTGCTTACTTTGACAAACGAAATGTGAATGCACTTGTGAAATCAGACAACGTAATGTTTTTGTTAAATAATTTCATGAAGATGAACAAGTCGAGAATTTACACATGGTTTTCAAATGAAATTTCTGCTAGAATGCTGTAGTTTTTGCACAGAAAATGTTTACCTTTTTTGCCTTCAATGTCCTGTTTTTAGCTGTGCCTTTAAATCCATATTAGCTTGCATTGTATCTCAGAGCCGGATCATTCGATTGTTGGGAAATAAGTTGCTTATCTGCTGAAATTGGCCCTGATCTTTGTCTGCATGCATCATTTACAATGCACTTTTGATACCAGAACTAAGGGGCTGCTGTTTAGTAGTTGCTCAGATATTGACAGCTGGTATCTAAAGTGTTTTATATTGATGGCGTATGACTTAGCTAGCGCTCATGGACTTGGACCACAGTTCCTGTTCTTAGCCCAGTAACAAGCTGTCACAGCAGTGCTTTTATTGCCGTAACTTCATAACCTATTCCAGTGCCATATGTGGTTGTGAGGAGGTCTATTGTGTGCATGTCGTCAACAGCACTGGAATACATAATGGCCAGTTGTTGAGTTGTTCATGTGCTACACACCATTGCCCTGGTCTGATTCTTTCACCTGTTTACCACCAGTTTGTTGTTGTTTCTCCTGCAAGAGTCAGCCTCCTTAAATGCTGGATTGTGTTATGAGTACTATGCCAAGTGTACAAAGAGCGAAATGGGAGTCTGCTTTCCTGCCATAAGATCAGTTTTACTTTCACTGCATTTTATTTTTTGTCAGTTTGCTTCACGCATGTTTTCACTGTGTTCACTGGGACTAAGCTCTGAATAAATGGATAATATACAGGAAGTACTAAAAATGAGCATTGAAGATTGGATTGGCGCAGTCCTTGTCATTTGTAGTTAATCTGGAAACACTAATCAATAGAACTGATATGTAGACCTTATTTTTTCCCAGATAACAGCGCTTACAAATATGTGCCTCTACTGGCCCTCCTAAAGGACTTTATTTGAGTATCTACTTACAATATGTTTAAGACCATCTGTGCATGTATCTAGACCTGAATATGAAGATCGGCACATACAGTATGTATGCATGTGAGTCATTCAAGGGAGTCTGGTGTTGCACTGCTGTCTTTTGCAGGCCTGCTGTGTTAGCTTATCTTGTGAATGCAGTGCAGTCTGCCTGCAGGAAGCAAAGTGAGTTCTATCTTCCGACTATGATGTGTCAAAGACTGGCAGCAGTGAAGCATATTTTAAAGGAACTTCAGATATAGGATTAAGAGTTTGTACAGGGACCGACTGCCCAATTGCCATCCTGGTCAGTAATGTGAAGTGACTTGGCTAAAAAAAAAAAAAAAGAAAGAAATGATCCTGCTAAGGAAAGTGACACATCCTCGAGAAAGTTGGCATGTCTTAACCACTTGTGGTATTGACAGTTTCTCTGTCATGCTTGACTGGTGCAGTTTTCGGTGTAGCATTTTTACGAGTTTCCAGAGAACCCCCATAATTCATTTTTTTTTTTTTTTTTTCTTCCCTATTTGGACTGTATTGCTATTCTGATTGTAACTTTGGGGCTGACATTCTGATAGAACAATGTCATGCTTGTCTGTACTTAGTGCGTATTTAACTTGTTGATAGGTTAAATATGCATGAGATTTGAGGGGCCTTCCTCTGTGGTCCCTGTTTTACTGCAGGTTACTACAGTTGCTTCCAGTTCAGTATTAAGCATCTTGCTGTTTCCTAGATATAATTTAATATTATTAATGAATAATTGATGATTATTAGATGTCTCAGTGCTGATTAGCAGACAGCACTGTCATTGGTTGGATACATAAACACAGATCAAATACAAATGGCAAAATGTTCAGCATGTTTCTTGTTGTATTTCAGAGACATTATAGAAATGGACCAAAATTTGGATTCATTTTATGCTCCATGCAGTTGGTTACTTAATAGCAGGACATGATATTTAATGCTATTCATACCTTGGGATATTTGCAGTTTCTCATGTCTTGAACTTTAGCACTGGTCAAAATGCAAAAGACAGTTTTTACAATTTTCTAAGGAAGGAGGTATCTCTGAGTGTGTAACTGTGGAACAAAGAGAATAGATTTTGATTATAGCTGATAATGCTGTTTTTAAATACATTTTTCTGCTTCATGTTTAATTGAATGAAGTGACTTTTCTTTGTCTCTCAGTAAGCTCCCTGCTGTTTCCTGCTCCAGCCAATATGGAAGTCAGTGGTGCCTCGCACCCATCGCATGCTGCATTTGACCACTTTGTCCAAGCCCAGACCTGCAAGGATGTCCTGCAGAGCTTCTCGACGCTCTGTCACCATCTGCAGGTTGATCCTCGGGATCACCAGAGCTTTTACCCTAAGCTGAAGGAGAGACTCAACTACTGGAAGGCCAAGGCAATCTGGACCAAGCTTGACAAGCGGTCCACCCATGCAGAGTACGGGCAGGGGCGAACCTGCAGGGGGAACAAGGTGTGGTACATCCTGCATGAAGCTTCTAAATCCTTTCTGTGCTCAGTCACTAGTGATACAGTTTTTTTTTTTTTTGTAAATCCTGCATATATTTGCTACTGTTTTAGTCACTTAACATCCCCATTCACTCATATCAAATTGCAGAACTTGGCATTGCTCAAGAATGCTACTGCAGGGATGGCTGACAGAATATAACAGCAAATCTCAGTTCAGCCTCTTTATCTGGTTCCTGCTGTGCCACCTGCAGATTTAAGATACAGGGGAATAAAGGCCACATCATCTCTAATTACACTGGCTTTAGTAACTGGTTGCATTCATTTTATAAAATGTCCACCTCTCTCTGTTCAATTCTCTGTGTAAAGTTTCAGATTCAAAATTCATAACGATGAGCACTCAGGAAGTGGTAGTGTTAACTTCAGTCTCTTTGTGTAGGTGCGACAGCCATTATGCATCAAATGGGGTGGCCAGTAGGGCTCCTCTTTGTTATTACAATTATGTTTTCATGTTGTTTCAGCCCCCGGCCTCCATTGAGCAGTCTGAACAAACATGGCACTCTCCCAAGTGTGATCTTGTGCTTTCCATGTGCAGCTAGCACTGACATTAGTACCTCAATCAATTCACACTGCATGTGTACAGCTACTTTGCTAAGACTAGCTATTGATGTTCTCAGAGCCACATGGTTTGTTCTCCCCTTGTTGTGGCTGGTAATTATTGCTAATCCTGGATATTAAAGCTGATCCAGAAAGGATGCTGATAGTTTAGGGCCTGACATGAGAAGGCCCTTTTATTGATCCCTGGACGGAAGTTGGTTACTAAGCAACTTGATGGCAATGTGTTCCAGTGCCTGGTCCTGGGTGCTGGGCCCTGCGGTCTACGAACTGCCATTGAACTAGCCCTGCTGGGGGCCAAGGTGGTGCTGTTGGAGAAGCGGGATTCCTTCTCCCGCAACAACGTACTACACTTGTGGCCCTACACCATCTACGACCTGCGTGAGCTTGGGGCAAAGAAGTTCTATGGCCGGTTCTGCTCTGGCTCACTGGACCACATCAGTGAGTGGCAAGCCTAGTGCCAGCTCTGTGTTATTTCTAGTGTGAGGAACTCTCAGATATGCCATCTTTAACAGATCTGAAACCTCTATCATAGCACTAATGTTTGTTTCTCTGAAGTAAATCTGAAGTGAGCCTGAATATACTTATTCAGAATTTTTTAACTAAAAATGGTTTCATTTCTCTGAGTAAACTGACCTGATTGCTCTGCTATTAGAACTGTGCTGTGCTGATGTTATGCTGACATAATCAGATACTGTTTGTAATCAGTGAAACCACGTGAAAGGGAGAAAAATTAGAAGGGTGTCTGGTAGCTTAACAGATGCTTTTGTACATAAAGCTGGAGTTTTAAATGGTTTATTTAATGGGTACTGCAGGCCTCAAGGATGTGAACTCACAAGTGCAGTTCCTTATTGGTTTTTCTGTGTTCACATGAACAGTTTGGGTTATACCAGAGTGCACTGATCGGTTTTCGTCTTGCCTACAGATTGCTTAGAGTAGCAAGTGACTCAGTGAATCCCTTGGTCAAACAGAATACAGACCACAAACGAACTTGTTTTTAACTTTGTTTCTGTGTGGACATGTACGCAGGCATTCGTCAGCTGCAACTGATTCTGTTGAAGGTGGCCTTGTTGCTGGGAGTGGAGGTCCACACTGGGGTGGAGTACAGGGACCTAGTGGAACCACAAGTGAATTACAAGTGGGGCATGACAGGTCTGCCACAGATGTCTCTGTCTGTTTGTCCGTCCATCTGTCCTTGTCAGGTTTGCACTGATCCAGAGAGAACAGAGCATTAGGCATGGTCAAGTATATCAAAAGGACCTCGCAGATACATTTTCCTAATCTAAGGGTAATTACAGGTTTTCTGTCTATGTAAATTCCCTCTCTTTTCTCTCTCTTTTGGATGGTACTCGGAGGAAGACTTGCACATAACAGTAGTTGTACTGGTTTCTGTAGTTGTATTAGTTGTAGATTAGTTCTTTTACTAAGCAAAGTTGACATTGAAAGTGACATCTGTAATTTACAAGATGACCGTCTGGGTATTTACAGATACAGTTCTCCATTTTGTAATTAAACTGTTTTGCTGTCAGAAAGTTTTAAATTTCCTTGACCAGGACAGCATTGCATATACAATAGCATTTTTGATTTATTTTGTGGAGTTTTCGCTCCTGAAGAGAGAGAAATTGGCAACATGGTAAGCAGATGAAAAGTGCGGAAAATTTCAGACATTGTTTAATGTTATGAACAAGTTCCGGCTCATAAATGATAACTATGGAATGAAAGAATGCCAGTGTAACCATCCCTCAATGCCCTTTGATTTGCCTGTGTCTGAAGGGTGGAGGGCGGAGCTGCATCCAAAGAATCATCCAGTCAGATCTTTCCAGTTTGATGTGTTGATCTCTGCCGGAGGAGGCCGCTTTGTTCCTAAGGGTAAGGGGATACACGCACGCACATGCAGCCACATATCAAGAGAAGTACACATTCACTCTCTGTAGAAATGCCCATGTTAATAAGAAGGCTGCCCTAGAGATTTTTGTTCCATATACAAGACTTCATCATACATCCATTGTGCCCTTTAATGTTATTTTTTAAATTTTTATTGCAGTAGCTCATTCCATGGTCACTGTGTGGTCACATTCATGGTGTTGGTCTTTGACTTGGTATTGTTGTCTAGTTCTTACAATGTAGTCCTGTCACAGTGCAGTTGTACAAGGTTACTGCATTATGGTGATGGTATATTATAGTCACAAAGTGCTAATGTGTCTCACAGGGTTTTGCAGGAAGGAGCTGCGTGGGAAGTTAGCCATCGGCATCACAGCTAACTTTGTCAACCGTCACACTGCCGCTGAGGCCCAGGTGGCAGAGATCAGTGGCGTGGCTCGCATCTACAACCAGAAGTTCTTCCAAGACCTCCACAGTGAGACTGGTTAGTGCAGAGGGGGGTTGTGGGAGGTGGGAGATCTGGAGATTCTTGGGTTGCACTGCCTGTTCACTGAGGATACGATTTTATTTAAAGTGGCTGTGTCACTTAGCATTAAATTGATTTTTAAGTGGTACAAGGGGTTAACAGACGAGAGACAATTCATACGGGTAGAGGTTGGGACAGTAAGGTGGGTCAAAGCCAACTCTTCTAAAAGAAGGAGCATCTTTAGGGTGGTGGTGCCAAACTCATTTCCAGACTATAATGCATGTCCGTAAGTTTCTGCTCCAGCATCCTGAATGAACTTAATCTTAAATATTCTATACTGTGAGGGAAAACCACTAAAGTTACCAACAGGACCAGCGAAGCCAAAAGAGACAGAATGATTGTAGGTGTGGGGAGAATCTGTAAAAACAGCTGGCATGAAAGCAGCTCCTTCTGTTTCCCCCATCTCAGGCATCGATCTAGAAAATATTGTTTACTACAAAGACGACACCCACTACTTTGTCATGACTGCCAAGAAGAAAAGCCTGCTAAAGAGGGGGGTGCTCAAGCAGGTGAGGACGTTGCTGCTGTATCTGCATGTTCCAGCAGTCTGCATACCTTTCAGACATCGTGTTTTTCCAGACGGACAGTCAGTCACTTTGGCAGCTTAGTTTAACTGTCCTTACAGGTAGGAAAATGAAACCAAAATTGGAACCATTGTATTTTAGTATGGTGCAAGTTCTTTTTTTTTTTTTCTTTCAAGTACCCGTCTTTATGCATTTATGTAAATGTGAGTTGAGCTTGTCACCATGGCGACCATGTCCTGATCGTTACACATGTGGTCATGAGTTCGGGAACTGGTGCGTGCAGGTAGGCAGCTGGTGAAACCACATACACCTTTACGGTTATAATTTTTTTTTTTATTCAACCGGCATCTGTCAGTATAGCTGTGTATCCATTACATACGTAAATCTATGCGTCCATCCATCCATGTTCCATTGCTGCTTAACTAGTAGATGGGTGTGGTGGGCCTGGAGCCTATCCCAAAGAGGACAGGGCACAAGGCAAGGAACACCCTGGACAGATTCAGTAATCACAGGACACGACACAGCAGCAGTTAAATACAGTTTAATAGTGTAATTATCCAGTGAAATCAGTGTGTTGATTAAAGAGTGAATGAATTTTCTGTCTTGGAGGGTAATCAGAGACTGAACATGATCTGCACTGTGGAATTATTAACATGACTGTGCGTGCAATCATTGTGCTGTGATACTCTTGGGGTTGCCTATGTCTTGTCTAATGAATTCTGAAACCGACATCTTCAATAAACCGTCACCTGATTGTGCCAGATAACTGGTCTTTGATTGCCTCTATTCAGGCTTCTTTCGATCCAGAGCAGACTGGTTTTGTTGTAATGTTCACATTACTGGCCTTTTGCTTAACTCTGTCTGTCTGTCCAACTCAATCCTATCTTAAGGGCACCATAGTTAACCTGAACGTCATGTTTTTGGACTGTTTGAGGAAACGCTAATAGAACGTGCAAACTCTAACATGCAGAGTGTGAGGGCATGAGGTTCTTAACGGAGATGCCATCTAACCCATAAAGTTCACTTCACTTATGGTCAATCTTATTTTTGTTTTCCAAACTTCCAGCATGTTTTCCCCAAAGTACCTGTTGGAAAATAGCCAATAATTTTTAAAAATAAATATCATTTCTTTACTTTTATGAACTATAGAAGCGAAACGCCTGTGATTCTGGTTGAAAGGTCAGATGTATGGAGAGGCACAGCAGTCCGACCAAAGTATTTCCAGAGAAATGAATCATCGCTCAGGAAGCCGGGACGTGTACAGACACGGCACCGGGAAAGAAGGCGAGCCTTAGTTTTACTAAAGGTGTTAAATAGCATTTACGACGCACAGGAGAGTGGCTAAAGAAGCTAGCCTGACAGCAGATCCAGGCTGTGTACCCTTATAAAACATAGTTAACATCAAGTGCCTCAGTACATTCTGGCTATATGTGGAGGTGAAACTGTAACATGCTGCTTTATATTCACAATATTATTAAATGTTATTCAGATTACATCCTATCCATACTCTGAGCTTCATTAATAATATCAATTGAAATGTAATTTGTTAAATGGAAGCCACATTCTGATCTTGCTTTCTGGCCAAGTGCACCGTTGCATGCATTTACCTGCCACAGTCAATGGTGTTTCATTCCTTATAAGATATGCCTTAATTCCAAGAAATGTCTCAACACGAAGGCCTGCTTTTGGCCTTAATGAACATCTGTATGCTGAATAAAAACCCTTCTTGATCATTTCTGCTGGTAGTGCTTTCTTCCCCTCCTTCACGCTGTCTGGGTTTGCTGGCTTTCTGAATATTCATTCAGAAGCCTAAATCAAGGCCCTTCCTTTGTCCCTGCTGTCTTTCAGACCCTTTGTCTTCCTGTTATAGTGGCATCTTGTCACCTTTGTTACTTTTGTGAATAATATGTATGTGTGTGCCTGTACACACATATAGTTACTTCAAAGTCCTTTATCTTGTAGTGTTTGCGTTATTTTTTTATACCCTCTATATTTTTGTGCAGGTGTGCATCTGTTTTGTTTCTGCATATATAACTGCACAGTGTTAATGCTGCAGATTGCAGTGAAGTTTGGCTGAAGTACCAGATGTTCCCCACAGGAGTACAGCAACGTAGAGCAGCTTCTCTCCCAGGCCAACGTGGACCAGGAGGCCCTGCAGCAGTACGCTCGTGATGCAGCCCACTTCTCCACCGGCCGCCGCCTCCCAGACCTGCAGTTTTCCAATAACCACGCGGGGCACCCCGACGTGGCCATTTTCGACTTCACATGCATGTTTCGGGCTGAGAACGCCTCCATGGTTAGGGAGAGGATGGGGAAGAAGCTGCTCATCTGCCTGGTGGGGGACTGCCTGGTGGAGGTAGGCCAGGCTAACATACCAACGTGATAACACACAGCGGACATAAATGTGAACACTGATGTTGCATTGCAATTCTGTGTGCGGCAGCCCTTCTGGCCTCTGGGAACCGGCATCGCCCGTGGCTTTCTGGCTGCCTTTGATGCCGCCTGGATGGTAAAGCGCTGGGGCCTGGCTGTCAGGCCTCTGGAAGTCATCGCTGAACGGTAACTCCAACTGTGCACGATCATCTTTCACTCATCCAGTGTTCCTGGCTCCCTTTACATGCGTAAACATTGTCATGAACAGAAGAGTGCCGGGATCAACATGGTTAATGAAGCAACACTTCTGAGATTGCGATCTGTGTATCTTGACCAGCTAGCCACAGTGACGACTTTCTGTTTTGTCCCTCCTACCCTCTTATTTCAATATGAAAAGAGAGAGTATCTATCAGCTCCTGTCACAGACCACACCTGGGAACACCAGCAAGAACTATGGATCATACAGCATTAACCCCACAACACGCTATCCCAACATCAACCTGACATCCATCAGGCCTGGCCAGGTCAGCGTCCAGGCAGCGGCATGTGAAGTGTACACTGTTTAGGGTTGGCTCACGGGTTTCCTGCAGAGGACATATTAGGCATTTTCCGGTGTTGATGTCAGCCTTGCAATGTTCCTCAGAATGAGCAGCCCATTTCTCAAACTGTCATGCTGCCATGGTAACATGGATCCAGGCTCTCCTGCCCAAGTTCTGTGTCCCCCGTGCCCAGGTACAGCACCTTTTTGATTCTGGAGACCATACAGACACCCAGAGGTGCAGCAAGAAGCAGAGTGACAGGGCAGTGCTTATGCGTCAAGGTAACGCAACAGTATAACCATATTGGGAGGCATGGAGGTTCAGTGGGTTGCGCTGTTGCCTCGCACTTTCAGGGTCGTGGGTTAGAATCCCATCTCCACTGCGTGTGCGTGTGTGTGTATGTGAATGTGCCATGTTTGCATTATGTTATGGGGACAAAATGTCCCCAGGAGGTATTAAAAACCTCACGTTTTTTACTTTGAGGGGATATTTGTCATGTCCCCACAAGGGAAAACTCAGTTTTATAAAAAAATTCCAATACAGTCAAATACAAGACTTGTGCCTCGTTTGGTTATTTTGCTGGCTTGCTTATGGTTATGGTTAGTGCTGGGTAAGGGTTAGGGTTCTCATAGTTAAGATTAGGGTTAGGCCCATAGAAATGAGTGAAACTTCACCTTACAGTCATCATTTTCCAACTTCCACCATCTGATCCTTGACTCTACCCTCATTCTACTACTTTTCTTGATTGCCAAAGTCATCCTACAGACCACCATCCTATGCTGCCTAACTACGCTTTCCCCTGCCACCACTTTACAGTCTCCAACCTCCTTCAGACCGACCCTCCTACATAGGATATAATCCACCCGTGTGCATCTTCTTCCACTCTTGTACGTCACCCTGTGTTCCTCCCTCTTCTTAAAATACGTATTCACCACACCCATGTGTGCATCCTTTTCGCAAAATCCACTACCATCTGACCTTCTGCATTCCTCTCCTTGACACCATACCTACCCATCACCTCCT
>JAACJT020002220.1:0-58966 GCA_009936485.2 Gymnarchus niloticus
ATCAAGAACCATACATAAAAAAGCAGCCTGAACCCACCTTCATCAAGAACCATACATAAAAAAGCAGTCTGAACCCAGCTCCATCAAAAACCATGCATAAAAAAGCAGCCTGAACCCACCTTCATCAAGAACCATACATAAAAAAGCAGCCTGAACCCACCTTCATCAAGAACCATACATAAAAAAGCAGTCTGAACCCAGCTCCATCAAGAACCATAAATAAAAAATAGCTCCACACCTTCCTGTGTGATACATTCAACTAAAAGGAGCCTGACAAATGTCAAATGAACGGGTGCAGTTTTATTTCATATTGCCTCTGTGTGCCTCATGAACAGAGTAGCAGTACAAAGACAGATGTAAGGTTAGACCCTGATCTGTCAGACTGCTGAAATCTACCAGCTCAGACGGCAGAAAGTGACCTGCTGGTTTCCCTTCAAAGTGGCTCTGATTTTCAGATTTTAAAAGTAAAACTGGATGTAGTACGTGATGCTGTAGCTTGTGGTCAGATCCTGAACGAGCAGCTCAGATATAAAAGAATATCTTTTACTAACCTGCTGTTGAGGACAGAAGGAAAATGTTCTTGGAAAATGTTCTGGAAAACCAAGAGGATATTTACAGCTATATTTATTCATAATCCTAATTAAAAAAACAAAAAAAAAACCTTTATTTTGTTTAAAAAAGGAAAACCTGGTCCATCCATTCAACCTGTCTGCTTCTCCCATTGAGTGCTGTAGAAGGAGGCAGCTCCGCCACTTAATTACATGCCAATATATATTCCAGTTTTACTTTTTCCATCTCACTGTAAAACCAGATCAGCTCATTAAATTTCCCATGGAACAGGGCAGAAATGTCAAGGTCTACCATAAAAGTACTGGTTTCAGTTCAGTATTTCAAATATTTAGATACACCCTCAGAAGTACAGTTTTTCACACGCATTACCAATTGCACACAGACAGACACGATATATGGTAAGATGCCTTCATAGTGCTTTGGATTAGCATTTTAAAGCTTCAACATTTTCTTTTGGCCTTTACTGGAAACATAACCAGACCCCTTGGAGTCCTCTGCACCTGTAATTAAAGGAGAGATGTCCCGTTTCTGAGCAGTGGGCTCACAAACACGTCCTACCCTCATATTGCTTGGGAAAGCTCATTGAAAATCTGCAGACTGATGTAACGTTAGTGCAGAATTGGTCCGGTATGCATGAGTGGGGACAGCAATACTGCCCGAAAAAACCCTGAGGAGGAACCACACATGTAATAATGACTGTCTGAATTGAAATGCAATAGGTTGCATTACCAGTAGCTTCTGTGTAGCCAGTCATCAAATCTGTCAACATCGCGCTCAATACTCCAGCTTTATAATGACTTGTGTTTTCAAAGTACCTTGGATCTGCCTAAGGTAGCTTAGCAGCATAGCAACTCTTGTTCAAAGAGGCTTGACGCTGACTCTTCCTTTGAACATTCAAAGGTCATTTTCCAAGTCTTAGTATTTACCCTGTTCTGTATATAGAGGACTAGGGCACCGTGTTACTCCTGCACAAAATATAACAGTTTTGGCATTAAAATAAATCTGTATTAACACTGACTGTCTGTGCCATCAGGAAAATGAATAATGTGGTACCACAACAGTACGAGTGTTTGATTAAAGTTAAGGTTATGACAATTCCTGACCTGTGCAGACAAAGTCACACTCTGCCATCTACTTCATCTCACGCAAACAGAGCAGGACGAAAATGTTCACATATTTGATTCACAGTGAAACAACCTGAATCTGTTGCGAGAGCAAGCGAAAAATGTTCACACAGGAAACAATGCACAGTTGCTAGGACAGCATTCACTTCCCCCTGACTTGTACATTTTATAGTGTAGAATTTCACTTGTGTAGAATAGTGTAGAATTTCGCTTGAAAAAGTGTTGCCTTGACGAATGGTGAAAATTAGCTTAGATATCGATTGATTATCCATATTGAATCTTCGATAGTCCCCGGATCAGTAACTGCTGTACAGTATATCTGTTTATCATCCCTTTTCTGCAGACATGTATCCCGAACAGTAAGCCTGGAGATTTTTCCAGGAAGCAGGAAGCAGGAGACACCCTAGATGGGAGGTCAGTCTGTGTTCCATTAATATTGTAATATTGCGAAACATTATGGTTTGTCTTTATATTTCGTTTACCACCATAGCAGTTTTAGCTGAGATGAGAACTACAAAATCCCCAGGGCAGATGACTTGTCAGACAACTAAGCATGTACCATCTATGCAACCAGTGGTGGTTCTGGCTTAACTGGTGCCCTGAGTAAAACCTCTCTGAACGGTCACCCCAAAAAAAATAGTAAGTGTCGGTAAATTTGTGAGACCAAGGCGGGGAGGGAGGGAGAGCAGTCCCGTGCGGCCATAATGTGAGCTTCCTGTGGCGCCTCCAGAACATCATCCCCCCAGGCGGGTTCCCATCGCGCGCCCAAGCCTAGATCCAGTCAGCTGGAGGTGCTGATCAACCGCAGATCCAATCACGTTCTATTACAGTTTCAAAGTTGTTCTATTCAGCACATGTGCATTACTTAGTGATGACAAACAAGGCTTATCTTTCAAAACAGTTTTTTGAAAGTGTTCGATTGTTTTGAAATATCATTTCTAGTCATTACATTACATTGACTATTAATTTATTAGCAAATGCTTTTGGCCGATGCAACATACAATGACACAGAAACCACAAATCATAATGCCACACTTATTTTGTGTAGTTTATACATTAGGTTATGCAACTGTGTTTGTTGTTGTACTAATACACAGCTAACTCTGCTGATTAAATGTGCACATATGGGCTGAACAGCTGCTTGGTGTTGCAGTGTTAGTGCTGAGGAGTGTAATCTCATACCTCTGGGGTTTAGGGTTCAACTTCTGTGCTAGATTTGCATGTGTAAAGTTTGTGCGTGTCACAGGTTTTTCTCTCTTAACATAATGACATCTGTGTGGGGTGGTGTGTAGATCAGTAGGTTTGTGTCTGTGTTTGAAAGGTCATGGATTCCAATCCATACCGCCATTGGGTCCTTGACCACGACCCTTAACCCCAGCTGCTCCAGGGATACTGGATGCTGGCTGACCCTGTGCGCTGATCTCAGGCTGTCCTCATTTTTATGGTGCTTCGGATAAAAGCATCTGCTAAGCAAACTAATGTACATTGTAAATGTGTGAGAAAGGGGAGGGTTAGATCAGGGAACAAGTCCCAACCCCCTGGTTGGTTAGGGAGTGGTTAGAGGCTAACGGGTGGCTTGGATGTCTGCTCTGCTTGTCATGACTATGACATCCTAAGGGTCCTAAAAAACCCCATATTCCATCTTACAGTCACATGGAGCTGTTTGCCCTCCCCACAGACTCTGGTCAAGTGGTGTGTTTTTGCCAAAACGTTGTCTCTGAATTGCCCTTAGTGTGCAGTTCTGTATAAAGCTGAATCCGGTGTTGGGCTGCCACTGGGTGGGGTATCTCCTGTGCTTCCGGGAAGAGTTCTGCTGTGAATCTTCAATGCGTAAGTGGTTATGGAAGACAAATTAAGTGATAAACCTGCAGAGCCATGGTCTGTTGTAGCAAGAGCTTTAAGCTCGCCTAAGGACAGCGTTTAGGCCATGAAGAATGGGTCCCATGATTGTATTGGTCTTAAGGAGAGCTCTAAGAGAAAGCACTCCTCGTGGATTAATTGCGAGTAGATGTTCAGAGACCTTAAGAAAGCATGTCTTGTGCCGTACTTTGTCAGTTGGAGGTCATCACTGTGTTCCCTGGAGCTGGAAGCAATATATTTCCCATCTGTTCCAATAAATAATAATGGGAGAGGTAGAAAAGGAGACCTTACATTTTCGTCATGCAGGATTTCAGCTGAACATTTGTCCTTGCAGTAACTCTGAAAGTTTTTCTTTTTTTCTAGTCATCTAGCTTTTATTGAGTCCTTCTTAATTTCAGCTGCCAAACCCTGGTCTTGGTTTTGCAGAAGTTATACGAAAATATGAAGGAGAAACATCAAGTTTACAGTGTTCAATCAAGAGTAATAAATTTGCCTGAACAATGCATTTTATTAATTACAAAATAATAAATAATGCATAATCTCACTTCTGAGAAATTAATTAGATGACTATTGTAACTCATCTCTACATCCTTTTTGGATACCATTTTCCAGGTTTGTGAAAAATTCAATATACTTTAGATTTTTTATTAAGAATAGATTCCTTACTGAAGAGAGAATTATTAAGCAGGGTGAAGGAAGAGTTTCTGGGCAATCAGCCTGTCCATTCATGCAATCAGTCTGTCCATTCATGCAATCAGTCTGTCCATTCATGCAAAAGATATTTATCAATTCATGCAATCAATATCTGTCCAGACATCCAGACAATGTCAGTCCAGTCCTAATAGATCCCAGCTGAAATTGACCATTTTGCTTTCTTGACTCATTGAGGTAATGTAAAAAACAACATTAAATATTTAGGTGAGTAGTGCAGGAACATGTAATCTGTTGCATACTATTAGTGCAGAACCTCACAAGTCCCTAACAAACTCCACCCTACTTAACATTATTATTGCACTACGGATATTAATCTTATGGCAAATGAGGCATGTGGGCTGATAAAGTAACATTGATTCATCATGCTGTGAGTGACCCAAGCATATGCACAGTTGAAAAACTTTATGGTGCTTCATGAGAACCAAAGCACAGCGTTTCATTAACGTTGGAGGCGTGACAGCTAAATATATGCCGGAATGACTGTGTGTATTGGGAGATAAGCTACAGCAATACATCTTCGATAGACAAAGGTAAGCATTTGCTTATTTTTCCAAGGGCATCTGACGGCATGTGACTGCGGTTAAAAAATGCTGATTGAAGTCAAAGACGAGGAAACCCTGTAAATGCCAAACAGCTGGCTGGTATATTACAGCTGCCTCATGCAGCCGTGCTCACCATGATAACCGACACGTCTGGCATGGGGAAAACCGTAAATTGTATGTGAGTTTTTATTCTGGAATAACAGCTGATTAGGCCCACTTTGGTCAAAGACCTGTCATCTGACGTGTGCATCTTATGTACCTTGCGTGAGAATATTGTAGAGTATTTCTGTCAGGAAATTTACAGTCCACTAAACTATGTGCGACATTAATTAGGCAATATTAACATATGTATTTAAATCCGTATGATAACACAGAATAAAGTAAGAACACTTTTCACAAAGCCAGCTTGATGAATTTAAACCTAGGATTACTGTGTAAAAAATATTGGCTGTCATACTCTTTACAATCCTTAAGAAAAGAGTAAAATTATGCTAGGTGATTCATGATTATAAAATGACTACAATTCATTTCAAATGTTAAAAATGTTAAAAACAGAGGAAAATGATTTGAGTGTGAGAAGAGGAAAAATTCAGTAGTGATGGTTCTTCATCTTTACTTTAGGTCTGTTTAGGTTGCTTATATATAGGAGTCATGATTTTAGGAAAGCTGCCTTTCATTCCACAGATGCCAGTACTTCAGTTTATTTGGATGAAGAAATTTGGCTTAGGACTTAAATTCATAATTCAATGATTTAGCATGTCTGGATCAGCATAAGTATGAGACGTTCTCATTTCTTCAAGACATCCTCGAAAATTAATAAGAACGATTCAGAAATGAAAATAGTATATCAGTCCATCTGACTGCCTTTTCCACCTCTTCTTTAAAAATATTTCTTTGAGTTCTCTAACATTGGCTCATTAAAGAAGTTATCACACAACCCTGCTGTTTGGCAAGACCAACAGCCAGATTTCCAAATGAGAGAAATTAAATGATTTTCATGGACACGTTATCAAACCAATTCAAAATAATGAAAGTATGTGTATGCCTATTAATGCTCATGTTTTATGCATTCATACAGACAATGAAACAGTGGCATCTTTCATAAGACTTTGCTTACATAGCCTTTCCTTTGCTTATACGTTTTTGGAGACAATTTTCAGCATAATTTAATACAGTTACTGCACTGGTAAAATCATCAAAATTTAACTGCAGTGTCTTACATTTACTGTTTTCTTGCTGTGTATTTCTAGCTAACATTCTACACAGAAGCCTTTTAGTAAACATTATTTTTAGCTAGGAATTTCAAACTTTAAATTTGATACATCTAGTATTAATTTTTTTCAGCTCTAGGGAACCTTTTGCAGAGATTGTGTTGATATGTATAGGTTGGAGAGGAGGCAAGATTAAAGAAGGAGAGGGTACTCAGTGAAATGGATTTAAATAAACACACACTGTCTTTTAGATAACAACGGACTTATCCAATCAAAAAGACTGGCAATTGCTAGTGTTTAGAATTCAGAGTCCGAGGAGAATTTTTTTTCCTGCATTTTTTGTAATGGAATCACTCAACATCATTTCCATAGGGAATTCCTATAGGATCCCTTTTGATAACTGTCACATCAGACCTGCACTATACAAAAAAGACAAGCTGACAGAAATGACAGGTTTGAAGGATTAATGGGCAAAGAAAGTGAAATCTGCTCCCTCAGTTTGCAGTACGCAGAAGATTTGTTCTGTACGATACCACCATGCATGGCAGCAACATCTGGGCAGAACATGATGTATGTCTATAATGGGAGAACATCTGAAAATCATTTGGCAGAGCACCTGAAAGCAGTGAGAAGATGGAGGTGGCGCCGTTGTTGAGCGATGGTTTGAAAGGCCACAATGTAATGTTTGACAGATTCTCCAGGTGCCTCAAACCTGGAGATGAGCTCCAAAAAGGGAAGCTGACTTTGGAGAAGAGAGTGAGAAAAAAAAAGCCAGAGCCCATTAATGATCTTCTCATATGCTGGGCAGAAATGTAAATCCCTCAAATTCTACTTCCTCTGAAGGTTCTTCTGTCACGTTATAGTGTTCCAAGAGGAAGAAGAATGAGCTTGCAAGGATGTATCTCTTAACACTGAACACGAGACGAGATAAGATACCACAAATTATCTCTGATAAGGTGTCAACGACATATGTCTGCCAGCGCGTGACCGCCTACTGACCTCTGCTGATGTTCCATGGTGCCATTGATGTATCTGCATGTCGGGCTGATGTTCCTCTGCATTGAGGCAGACCAACAGCGAGATGATGGGGGGCAGTATCAATTTCTTCAGGAGCCCGGTCCTTGCTGAGAACACTTACCTTTGTTCTGTGCAGCTGCTTCCATTGCATGGGGAGTTTAGGAAGACATACACTGACCCTGCTCTCCATCACATCCACTGGGGACAATGGCAGCAAGATACAATATATGGCCAGAATTATTGGTACACCAGTTAATGGGGGTGGGTCCACATACTTTTGTACTTGGGTAATTAAGTCATACTCATTGCTGAGACAGATGTATAATTAAACACACAGCCATGCAATCTCTAGCAACAAACACTGGTGGCAGGATGGGTCATACTGAAGAGATTAGTGACTTTCAAAGTGGCACCATCATAAGATGCCACCTTCCCAAAAAGTCAGTATCAAATCGCAGCAATGAGTATGACTTAATTACCCAAGTCCAAAAGTATGTGAATCCCCCCATTAACTGGTGTCTCAATACTTTTGTCCATATAGAATAACAGACAAACTTAACAAAATGAACTTTGTCCATTCATGAAACTGTATATCTACATGAACATTGTCAGACAGCTGCATAATTCAAAAGCAGTTACAATGGCAAAAAAAAACTTTCTGTTCAACAACTGCTTAATGTGTTGTCCTGCAATGGAGACAACAGACTTAACCAGCATTATCTGAGGCATTCTGTGATCTTTTTTCTCAGAATTATTACAAGAATATGTTCTAAAGGGGCTATTTTTTTTGCCCAGAAGTATGCTGAAGTTCTTTTTTTAGTAAAATTGAATGTTTTCTGGCCACTGAGAACACAGATGTGTAAATTCTCCAATGACCCAACTCACTGAGAAAAAATCAAGGGTACAGTTTGCAGATGGAGTCCCTCAAGATGGAGCGGGTGTCTGACCTGGGGTCAGTGGGGACATCAGAGGAGGAGAAGTTTCTGGAATTTTTAGGGGGCTGTATATGAGTAAGTCAATTTGATCTGCTGAATTGAAATTACTTTCCTGGGTCACACAAGAATTTGATGTCCAGTTGCAGAATAAAACCTGATTATTTTTTTCTCTTTCACACACACACACACACACACACATACACAAACACACACACACGCCAACACGCACGTACACACACACACATAAATTTGTGTGAATGTGTAATTTCTTATTTGTTAGTCCTTGCGGTTTTAGATCTATACATGACTTTCATGTGGACAGGAATTTTCAAAATTCAAAAGGAGGCAACAAGGAACACTGTTGAACAATGAGATAAAATGGACAAATTTTGACTCCTTTCCAAAGACATCA
The DNA here is from genome assembly GCA_009936485.2 of Gymnarchus niloticus. NCBI lineage: Eukaryota > Metazoa > Chordata > Actinopteri > Osteoglossiformes > Gymnarchidae > Gymnarchus > Gymnarchus niloticus. The sequence goes on from JAACJT020002220.1 coordinate 8,386, forward strand.
ATTTGCCACAGATAACGTCATAGACAGTTTTCCAACCCTCCTCCCCCACCTGCCCAGGAGCCTCAGTAGTGCAGAATTCTTTTAACATAATATGCAAATCGGCCTTATTGATTGGGATTTCACTCAGCATATAAATGTGTCACCCAAGCCCCATTATGCCTTAGCCTCCTGTAGACAAAGAGAGAACCAGTCACATTGGATCATTGATTTAAGCTGCTCCCTCACTGCTGTGCATTGATAATTGATGCAATTGACCTTTGATGACCTTTGTCTGTCTGTGAGCTTCTCTGAGCATTTGGGCTTTTGGGATCTGCTACCGGGGATCTCAAATCTATGATTGGTAAATTTTCCCGGATAACATTGGAATTTTGCACTTTAATGGTTCTGAACCTCACCTTTGTACGTGCAAAAGATACAGTTAGAAGTTTACCTGTCTAGTTGTACATCCATATGACTTTCTAAAGTGCTGATCCTGGTCAGGGTTCTGGAAGGCCTGGAACCTAACCCAGGAAGCATTGAAAACGATGTTGAGGACAACATGGATGGGATGGCAGCCGTAACAGGGCAGACACTCATGCATTATAGGCTGTTTACTGATATCAAAGCCCCTAGCTGTATCTCTTTGAACTATGGGGAAAAAGAATAACAGCCCAGGTGAATATGAGGAGATCATGCAAATTTCATATCTGTTGGAATGGAATTCAAAACCCAGGTGTGGCCGTCCTGACTACCCATTAAGCCTCATAAAACTGATTAGATTTTTGTCTGAGAATTAAATTATAACCCACGTCAGCTATGCTGTATTTTGTCTAACAGTCACCGTGCTTAAACATTATGCTTAAGGTATGGAAGGTTTCATGAAAAGGCACAGTGTTTCGGAGCAGAGGGAAAGAAGACGTCAGAAAAGTGACAGTGATTTTCTCATTTCAGCCTTTAGTGATTTCCAGTATGAGCCATGCAGGACATGCGATCCAGCTGTTTATGTATCGTTGCTTGTGACCTTTCTCCTTGCCAAACTTTAATCTCCAGCTACACAAATGACATACGAGTAGCACACAGAATGTAACATAGACCAAACCTGTTACTGACAGGGCAGTTGCCAGGATACAGAGCTCAGAACAACTGCCCTGGAATGTTCTGGAAATGTGACTAGATAAGTACAAATTATTTTACATGATATCTGCCACATGTGTATTTACTAAACATTCCAGCTCATTTCAAGCTTAGCTGAGTTTTATGTTACTATTGCTGTTAACCTAATATGACCCACTAGTTTAACACGGCAAGAAATGCATTTGTATCTGGGTAAGTGTATTAAAATATACAATCAATCAGGGCCGTGGCTGTAGAAATACCACCATGAAAAAATGAAAATGGATCGAGTTAAAAAAAAAAGTTTCCAAAAAAATCAAATCATACCAAATCTCTCCAGCAGCTCATCAGTTCAGAGAATGGGATAGGTATCAAATTCTGATGTCTTGATAACTTTCCGGTGGTGTTGATAGAGCCAAAGAGAGTAACCAGGTTGAGTCACTGACAGTTACTGAGACACTCTTCAATTGCCTCCACGTCTAACTTCCCAGTCAATTCTACCCTAATTACATTTTTTCTGTTCTCAGTCAGACCTATGGACAGGACTTTAAGCACTGTACTCTGTGGGCCCTAAATGATGTTTTTTGGTGAGGTTTCTCCGACAGGTTATATGTCTGGGACCTTCTGTTTACCTGTCCTGTTTGCCCCCAAGTAATCAGAAGCGCTCTTGTGATCATGATGGGCATTCTAGGTGCCAGAATGTTCTGATTGATCTCTGTGTTGACATGTACAGCTTCTGCCATATAATCCTTGGCGGTGTCTCACTGAGCTCATTTTCATAATGTTATGAGTCCAGTCACAAATAGCTACCATTAAGATCAGGCTGTTTTACTTGTATATGACCCTAGTGCCTGTCTCATACCTTACTTGAGCTTGCAGTTTCTGCAAAGTAATAATCTCTCATCCATCTTTAATACGACTGTATGGTAAATAACATACATGAAATATTCTCCGTTTTGCACCATTAAATTTAACTGAAGCTCATTCAAAACGTATTTTTGTGCGCGTATTCCGATAATGTAAACCTGTAGCAAACGACGCCCTTTCACAGTTTGCATGAAAATATCATTAGGGGACAAAATTACAACAATTTGTTTTTTAAAGCATGGCTCCGACCCAACAGGAGATACATTCTGAAGGACTTGAAACTGGTAGCTCTAAAGTATACGGCATTTCGGTGAAATAAGTCAGGCATGAATTTCATCTGTGGCAAAAAATAAAAAAAAGAAAAGCAAACAAAACCTTAGGAGCTGAGTCCAGAAGCTGATGGATATGATTAGTGCTACTGTACAGGAGAGGAGGCCAACGTCACAGCCCCCTGATGTTTGATGTATGTGAGCAACCCCTGCCATCCATCACCAGGTACAGGATGGAGAAATGAGGTGGGGGCCCCTTTTCAGCTTGAGAGTTACAGAAATGATTAAGGGCTTGTTTTTGAGTAAGCCGAGAACACTAAATCTGGCTCTTAGTCTGTTTCCTGTGTGCCTTCAGGAAGATGAAAGGCTGAAAATAGATAATTAAAGTCCTGGCAGACCTCGTTCACAGTGGGCGTCTCCGATTCCCTTGACATTTATTATCAGGATTGAATAAAGAACACCATTAATGTAACATGCAAGGCTTCAGGAAGAAGGAATACCAATTGGGCATTGCAGGGGAACGTTCCAGAAGAAGGCATAGTAGGAGTGGACCTCCTGGAGCCTGGTTGTTATGTGATGGGTACGTGCATTCAGGATTCTGGTTCCTTATTCCCGGTCCATCTAAAATATTGGATTTTCTTTCACCCAGTCCCTCCTCTGAAACCCTGATGTTTGACCCTGCACCTGACTGCTGTTAGCGCTTGTGTATGGCCCTAATCGTGACACTGAAATGACTTTCTTTTGTTCATCATTCCTCCTCCTCAGCCCCTATCCAGGGTGACCCACCTCCTTCCTCCCATTGCTGTGTCATGTGGTTCTTGTCACAGCCCCACCCATTGTTAAGCTTCTTGCCATAGCCCCACACATTCATATGCTTCTTGCCATAGCCCTGCCCATTTCCATGGTCGGTAGACATATGAATGACATGCTTTACACTCATGGCTGCTGCTTCTTTTCTGTAAGAATCTCAGAGGGACCCATGTGGCCTTTCAGTTGAAGGATTCATTTAAGCATAATGTCATATTGATCTGTGCCTTCAAAGGAATCCCATCATGCACCATTTCAAGGGCTGTGACCAGATTGTGAACACATATGATTCTGCTACACGTGTGTAGATGTTTTTACATGCAATGGAAAAAAAATAAAAACGGATGAAAGAGCTTTGGGAGATTACTCTTGAAGTATCTGATAATAAACTTGCATGGAAATAACTGAAATAGTTTAGTGGAGTGTATATTAAGTTTGCGTCATAAGCATCTGTAATTGTAAATACTATTACTGACATAAAACATTCATGGCATTAAAAGAGGACGGCCTGGTGGCTCACACCTCCGGGGTTAGGGGCTTCAGTCCCTGTGTACATCTTCTCTCCATGTTGAGCAGCGTTCCTCATCGTACTCCAGGTTCCTTCCACAATACAAAAACCTACAGTTGGTTTGTAAGTGCCTGTGATGGACTGGCATCCCATCTAAGGTGTACCTCAGCCTTGTGCCCTGTGATAGACTGGCATTCCATCCAGGGTGTTCCCTGAATTGTGCCCTGAAATTGCCCTGTGATGGGCTATCATCCCATCCAGGGTCTACTCCAGCCTTGTGGCATGTGATGGGCTGGCATCCTCTCCGGGGTGTTCTACAGCCTTGTGCTGCATGGGATAGGATCCAGGTTCCCTGTGATCCTGACCAGGAAAAATGGTTAGAAGATGATGGATGGATGGATGGATGGATGGATGGATGGATGGATGGATGGATGGAACAGTATCAGGTTGCTGTAATTTCACATTTCATCAACAAGAATTGTAAGGTAAATTAGGTTATAAACATATATGTAATATACTGAAAATTAATATATATTCAAATGAAGGGGAGTGACAGTTATTCATTTTGGATTCCATTAAGCCTCCTTAGTAATTTATACTTTGTAGACATGCCACCGATTTATAATATAAGGGTTTAATATGGTGAGATGGCAGCATAAAACCATAAAGTTGAATGTTCTGAGGAGGAGTGAGGGAGTGAGATTCAGTTTGATCTACACCATCATTAAAGCCTTGTTCCATGTTCACACTCCTCCATACCTGAAGGTCACTGGGTCCTTGTGGCCAAACTAACAGAAGCAGTGCAAAAACAATTCCCTCACAAACCAATAAATGAACTTTGAAAATCCTCAGTTCAGTTGCTCAAGTAATAAATTAGTGTCACCGAAAATGAATTAATGTGAGAAGTTAAACGGACGTCTCTGCACTTTCAGATGCAATGTCAACCCCTGAACAGTGTTTTTCACAACAACAAGCTTGCCCTTATATGACAAACAAAGGTTATTCAGTTGTGTGTCTGGTTGTCTCTAAACTGTCATTGTTGGCCATCGTTTATTGGATTAACGTGCAAATATCGTGTGCATATTTGCCAAGTTTTGAATAAATGATGCTATAAAGTATGAAGTCCAGTAAATGTATTAGAAAACACAGTATATTGAATACAATGACTAGTAAAATCATTCAGATCCTTTCTCTTGAGGCTCATTTTGCAAAAAATCTATATTGATTTGTAGACTATTTTCTTTTTCTAAATCTTGTTCAATTATTCACATTAACACTTAAACACCAAGAATGCAAAGTCAATACTAAAGAAGCCAGACATTCATTTTCAGAGGTGAATGCTTTATTATTTAGTAAATGTCTAGCATTTCGCTACATAAATATCAAACACATGAATCAATATACTGTACATGGTTAGCTGTAGATGGCGACGGTACGTTAGGCGCTGTTGCATTACATGTTCACCACAATGGAGAAGTTTGATGTAGGTGTTGTTTTTCTTAAAAAAGGAAGGAGATGTAGTCCCTAGAATTGGTCTAACAAGCCCTCAATTACATTCAAGCAAACTAAAATGACGTATGCTCCACAGACACGGAGGATATAACAATACGTAGATGAAAAAGCTGGAAAAGAAACATTTTCAGATGTCCGCCATGAACCGCTTAAGAAAGGACAAAGCTGTAATAAAAAATCCATCTTGAATTTTTTATCGTTGTATAGGGGTTATCATCAAAGACCTCAAATTAATGTACTTTTAAAGTATTCATAGCAAACATTCCAAAAACGGGGTTGTCGGCTGGGAACAAACAGATTATGACGGGCGTAAATTAATCTCGGAAGCACATGAAAACTTGTGCTTATGTTCATTTTGGATAGAATGGAGGTTAAATTGCAATGTATTTTCTTCATAATTTTAGTGTATTTTGGTAAATACATCAAGCCTTTGAAAACAAAACCTCTCTTCATTAGTGTCCATCTGCCATTACACCATGTTTACATTATGCTTAAGTAACAAAAGTCACACCACAATAGACAATATAGTCAATATGATACTACCTCCCTATTGAATCCAATCCATACTCTCATCAATCACTGTACAGTTTTCTCAGTGTAATTCTAGCTACATCATTTCATCGTGTGCCTTGATTTGCCAAATATAGTTTACAACAAACATCACAGCCAAGGACAATCAAGGAGAAATGTTCCCTACTCTCAAGGATCTTTATGTAATATTTGACTTTTGTTACTCATTGTCACACACTTGTTGTGTGTATGTTCTGCACAGTACAATAACGGTAAAGTTGAACTGAACTGTCACCCTTCACCCTGCTCCTTGGTGTTAGCCTGAATGAACAAAGTATGAATGGTGTGAGGTGGTGTGTAGCGCAGTGGTTTAACAATCTGTGACAGGAAGGTTGCAGGTTCAAATCCCATGGTTGGTAATCGTATTACTACTAGGGCCTTGAGCAAGGCCCTTAACCCCAGTTTCACCAGAGACAATGGATGCTGACTGATCCTGCTTTCTGACCCCAAACATTCCTCACTTGTAAGTCACTTTGTACAAATGTGTCTGCTGAATAGATAAATGCATTGAACATGTTGTCTTGGTTCTTTCAAATTCAAGGGAGGTTAGGCATGATCAGCAGTCACAATGATAATAACAATCCCTTACTCTGAGTTAATGTAAATTCCCTCAAGGCACAAAACACGGGATAAAAATGAACACAAATCTGGTGTGGAAATACCCAGCATTAATGGTCAGTTGAAACCTTTTTGTCTGCTCAAAGTAAAATCAATTGGATATATGAACCACAAATCAAATGGGTTTTATTATGGCAGTTCAAACTTCCCTGGAGCTGAAGATAAATCATTTCTTCTACCATTTTTTTTCCAAGTACATCTACAAGTGGCAGCAGATTTAAGCTCTTCGTTTTCAACAGGTGTGAATCCTTTAATTGAAAATATTTTTGTCTGGGTTCAGATTTTCTTCACAAACACAATGCATTACCAGGACTTTTTTATTGGGGGGCAGAGTAAAGGTTCATATCATACACACATTTTAAACCTGGTAATTTGACTCAATTGGGTTTCTCTCAATAATGTGTGGAGGGTGTCGATTTCCCACTAGATTTAGTGCAATAGTACCATATCAGTGTAAAAATCTGTGTTTACACCTCTCCCACCCACACTAGTGTGTTACTTTTGAGGACATCCGTGATCTCACAGTTGAGCTTATTGAGTCGCCCATCCAGTATGAACAGCGATTCTCTTGAGGGTGTTATTAAGTACTGCCCGAAGAGGCCGCTGTCTATGATCATGCGGTTTTTCTGGCTCCAGAGCCACTCTCCAGCTTTCATTGGCTCCTTCACCCCTTTAATCATCTTCACGTTGCCAGTGTTTAACTCCACGTACAGAACGTCAGTCTGAAAGGCTGAGCTTGCAAACACGTTGTACTGGTGGACCTCGGTGAAGGACGGTTGAAAGGCCACGTGGGAGATATGCAAGTTGGTATGAATGTCAAATGGATCTCGGATCTCACCTCGGACTGTGATTGGCTGGATCCTCATGAGGCCGTCCACATCGTCCACGCTGATGAGGTAATGGCCGTCTGGAGATACGTATGGTGTGCCGGTGACATCTCTGTTATATCCGATGACAGAGTCTGTTACGCTGTCCACGATGAGCTGGCTTGAAGCTGGCCCCGATGTGTCTCGCCAGCACTTGACAAAGTAGTACCCCCCGAGATGGGTGTAGGCCAGGGATTTGGGTACACAGTTAAACTCCTTGAGGTTGATGGTCTTCACATAGGACCCCGTCTCAAGGTCAATTTTGTGAAGCGCAGCTTCATCTTTGTGGAGAATAATTCCAAACCTAACAACGGAAAACATATTACTTTTATTCATATTTTATCAAAACAGACAAGTTGTAGTTGTACAATTAATTATATCATTAAATCATAGCCTAGGAGGTCTCATTAAAAGTACACCTGTTAATAAACTTAACTTAAACACAACTTAAACATCTCACAACCACTTAACCACAAATGAGAACCACAAATGGTGGAAAAAAAGTAATAGAAAGATGCTGGGAAAGAGTGCTTAATAGTCAGCAGTGGGTAGAGAACTGAGGGGAGGCTGGGGGAGATGACAAAAGGCTCTGTACTGAGGTGATAGGAGCAAAAGAAAAAAAGGCCAGTGAGATGAAGCAGAAAGCAGCAGAACAGAAGTCAACAAAGTGTTGACCCCAGCATGGACTCCAGCAGGGTTCTAGCCCCAGTGGGGCGGTGGGTGCTGGCGAGAGGGTGGTCTGGTGTATTGTTAGGTATTGTGCTGACTAGACATTTACTTTTGCTAAAAGTAAAGGTTAAGGGTAACTTGCTAGAGAAAAAAAAAATAACATACTAAAGACAAATTTAATTAGGTAAAAAAGTGAAGTTAGCACAGCTGGGTGAATATGAGTGTACAGTGAGTGTTAGCATAGCCCAAACTTGAATCAGCTACTCTCTACAGATGAACATCTCCTGGAGCAATTTACGATTGGGATATTTTTGAACTGCCTCAATCTTTGATTAATATCTTACAAAAAGCAGAAATTATGCAAGATGATGCCACCGATTCTGTGGAAGCACATCCATTCCATGAACTAATTTGTCTCTGCTGTTTGGTGAATTTTAGGTAGTGTCACATACAAGCTGCTTTTTGTTATTTGTGTAAAAATGTTGTTTACACTTTTACCAATTTAAATTACATTGGTGCAATGGGAAATATAGATGACATCGTTAGTGATGGCAGTTGTCAGTTTGGTTAATGATTCAGAAAACATGCAAACCATTTCATTCTAATAAAAATTTAATAAAATGTACTGAATAAGGACAATTTCAATCCATACTCATCCGAGTCTGTAAGAAGTTCCTAGGGAGGGCACACACTAAATGTGAAGTTGATGAAATGAATAAAACCCTGTACAAAGATACAAGCAATAACAAAATAGCAAGGTGTTTAACGGAATGCCGTATGTTGCGTCGTTGTCAGGAAGCCTACCACACTATGTGCAGCATATTTATATATATATATATATATATATAACTGCCTTTTTCCGTGTTTTTACTGTTGAGTTCGGTGTGAAAAGATGTGTTTTAAGGTTCCTTTTATTGTATGGCTACACACAGCATACAGTACTGTACAGAGGGCACCTGAGAAAATGGATGGTCCTGGCAAATACTGAATTGCTTTAGGTTTTTTTTTTGTTTGCTTGTTTAGGCAGTTTTTATGTTGTTAATTGATAAATGGAAACTGCCCACGGCATTATTTTTGAAAGCATCCTCACTTTACGGCATTTTTTTTCCTTTTGCACGGTAGAAAGAAATTTTATGCGACTTGGACTCTGGCCTGTTAGGCTGACTGCATTCTGCTGCCGTATGCCTAGTTTTATTGGAGGTTTCAGAGGGATGGGATTACAGGTAGCACTATTCCGACCTCACCATCCCTAATACATCCCCGAAGGCTCATCTGCAGGGCAGTTGGGTGTTTGATGAATCAAACCCTTTCCCCAGCCTTCCCCAAAGAATGTTAACATGGGCTGTGATGCCGAATAGGCAGCACTTTGGGTGTGGGTGGGACGTCAACAGCCCATGTGATTGAGATTCAGTGTGAGGCCTGTCCTCACCACTCGAGACACACAGGCTTCAGTGCATTATCCGTTTCTGCGATGCTTTTGGGGATCCGTAATGGCACTGCAGAATATCGATCCGTATTTGGGGTCAGCAACCCCACTCTACAACAGCCCAACTTCCACAGGTTCACAATGTATTTCAATGACTGATTTATACCTGTAACACTGAGCTAAGCTGAACTGAGGCAAAAACAATTGTTCAAAATTAACTCAGAGGTCAATGATTCATATTATGCACATTACATCTATGAATTTGTATTGAATGGGTATTTTTATGTAATGGTGTGTCTGACGTTGAGGTTATATAAATATACAGTAAATGCCGGATTTTTCCATGAGCAGTAACAGACCACTTTAGCCTCATGATTTCTGATGCCACTTATGCTACAAACCAAAAAAATTCAAAATCATTTGCAAGGATAGCACTCGTAACGATCAATAAATCATGGCTCTGTCAAATGTGAAAAAAATTCTGATTACACAAGAATCTTTGCAATTACAAACCTCTCTGATTTATTTTTAAAGTTTTTAAAGAGGGGGGAAAATTGAAAATTATCCGGTATCTGAATGCACCATCACCAAAAAACACTAATAAATATGAATAACATTGCTAGTAAACATCTCAATTAATCATTTAAGATGAAAGGGAAGGAGGATATCGAATCATTACTGCTTAGCAAGTTTTCTGGTTTTGAGGTTTTTGGGTTGTTAAAGGTGAGCAAATCTATTGTAGGTAATAGAATTGGTTCAGTCTGGAAGATGAACATAGCCATGTAGCATGGATATTGGGAAGGGGATGATCATTTATTAGAGTAGTAGGTTTTGCTTTTGGCATTTATGGGACTGATTCAACGCAACACAAAAACAAACACAAAGAAATGTAGGCACCATTTTCGTATACGACAACAAAAAAAAAATAAATACAGAATCATGGATGGTGGGCACCAGAAGAGCACCAGCTGGGTTACTGAGGAGCAGAGTAGAACACAACACAGTCAGACATCTGTCAAGTGGGATTGAAGGACAGGTGAATCTAGGTAGTATGCAAAGTCCTAGTCACCTGAAAGTCTCCCTTGATTGCTTGAGTACCTCATAGAAGTATGTAATGGTGCTCACTTAAAGCAGAACATTCTAGAGTCCAGGTGGGAGGGCCGTCCCACCCAGGATGGATGACAGCAGCCAAGCATCCAGCAAGATTTTGGAACAATAAGTGAGTCCATATGCCTCCTGTCAGCTGATAGAGCCTATCTGCACCCTGTCAAAGTGCAGGGCACAATCAATCTGTTGTGCGTGTGCTTAGCCTCCACCCTGACAGATTCAGCGGCGGTGTCCCCACACACCGCTTCTCAACTCCCTCCGAGACACACGGGTCTCCGTGCAACCCGCTTACCTGACGTGATTAATGATGAGGGTTGTGGTTGGAATAAAGAAGTCGTCTACCCTGTCAAAGCGTCTGCCGAGGGGCTGAGTGTGGACCGTGTGGTGGGACATGCTCCCACTGGCCTGACTGATCACCTACAAGGAAGGAGCAGACATCACATTTAACACTAGCTCATGAGTAATTTGGTTTGATACACAACTTTGTTTTGTTTTGGTTGATTCTGAAGCACATTTCAGGCTGTTTGAACAGCACAAGTTTGTCCCCATTGCAGACTCTCTCTCTCTCTGCTTCAAACAAACACTTTAAGGTAAATAAACAAATATCACAGCCATTTTTGGAAAACTTTGGGGAAGGATCAAATACGAACAGTGGATGTCCCCGAGTCTTAAAGCAACAACAACATGAATTATCTGTGAGAAGTACAGTTACCATTCGTTAAGGTCTTATTAATTGCTAAAAAAAGATACTTGTCTCATTAATAAATTCAGTTTTGACACCAAATCCCACGTGAAACATTGATAAATAGAATCGACTGTGGATTCACAACTCTAGAGAGTGGAGTTTACATTTATGTGGAATTAGCATGTTAGCATTTCATTGTGCACTTAAATTCGGCTTAGTGTGTAACAATGTACATGTCCTGAATAGACTGGCATCCCATCCAGGGTGTACCCTGCCTTGTGCCTTGTGGTGCTTGAAGCTCAAGGCTCTAGGCTCCAGTCAGATGATTTGCAACATCATTAATAAATGAGCAGGTAACAGTAAATTCAATAATATAAAATGTACAAGTAGAATATATGAAATGAATATAAAATTTCATCCTACATAGCTGATGAGATTACCTGCAGAGTAGGTGTGGACTTCTCCATATCTCCCCAGCTATGTACCCACACCTGGTCATGGGACTTGTCGTAGTGAAGTTTTACAGGTATGGGGTCAGTGCTCACAGTCTGCAGAGACAAAGAACCAAGCTCCATTTATATGTAAAAGTAACATTTCACTTAGATTAAATATACACATCGTAGCATATACAGAGCATTAGTAATGGCACAAATGAGGCTTCAAAACCCGTGGTGGGTGAGAGTGGGATAATCCCACCCACCATGAGTTTTGAAGCCTCATTTAGTGTCAGCATTGATTGGTTAGTTTGGGACACTCCCACCCACCACAGGTTTTGAATCCTCATTTGCCCCATCACTACACAGCATTTTGATAATAGTTTGTGAGCATCTCTTAAAGAACTGAAAATGGCAAATGTATATTTTTATGTATGCAACCACAGAGACAAGGAAGAGGCCAGGTGACACCAGTGATGCTTCCCTCACAGCGAGGATAGAATGACTGTTAGATTAAGTACAGAAAGAGTGGCAAGGGAAACACTCCCTTCCTGTTATCACACTAGAACTACTGTAGCCCCCTCCTAACACTTTAATAAATCTCAGAAGCACTTTGTGGTTTCTCTTCAGTTCCTCTAATTTGCTCTTGGGTGACTGATGTGCCTGTTAGAGACACTACATATAAATGCATCCTAATCCACAAAGAAAAATAAGTTTAAAAATAATAAAAAAAAAAACCTGTAGAGTGGTCTCTATGACAACCAGCAGTCATGGTTTAAATAGACCATAAACTCTGTACAAACAATCCCTTTATAGCGCATTTCTTTACTAGTATGAAGAAGTCTGGATGACAGTTGCTTCACTGTCTTTGCCATGATTCACTAGGCTACATTCTTTGTAGAGATGACCATTGTTTTGCTGTGTTCCAGTGATTATTTACAGTATTCTGCAAAAGTCTAAAGCAGAAAATGACGATTACGTTTAAATCATTTTCATGTTGGTGTAAAACTATGGCTTTATGTGGGTCAAAGTGTGTTAGTGTACATATTATCAAAACATCTCTTCATGTCACCCTAGAATTTCCAGCTACCATCCTACATACCCATGAACTTGTGGAGTTCAACCAGGAGTGCACCTTGCTTGGCTAATCAACACCTTGTAAAGTGAATTAACTACTTCATTTCAAAAGTTACGTGAGATTTTGGTGGAAATTAAAATATACATGGAATGGCTGGTGTGCCCTGCAATGGGTTGGACTCCCATCCAAGGTGTCTCCTGCCTTGTGCCTTAAGCTGCCTGGGGTACGCTCGAGGCCCCCCTATGATCCTGCATTGGATAAGCTCTTTGGAAAAAAAGGATGGATAGATAGAATGGCTGCAGTGCTTTTGTGGAGAGTTTTGGGGACCAAAGTTATGTCGTCTGGGCCATCCAGCCAGATATCAGTAATATTTTGGAGAGCAGAAGAAATTATTTTTACTTCTGTTTATATTACAGTTTATTTGTGTATATTCTAATGTTCAGCTGTGTTTTGTTTCTGAGCAAATACACAGTTACTGCCCAGCTAAATGTCCTTAAACATTTTCCCAAGACTTTTGCACTTTAGTCTACTGTATATGTTAGTAATTGGGTTTTACTTTATTCACTGTAGCTACTGACTGTGTTACTGTATATTCTAAAACAGAACAATTTGTGTGCCACTGGTAAAAAAATAATTATTATTTAAAAAGTCCTGTTCTACTGTTTGAAAGACGTTCTGAGAGAAGCAGCTTAGATTTGTCACCGACTGAAACAAAAAGCTATTAAATTTTGCAGAAAATTAAATATTTCCCAATTACAGATCTGTGCAGCACGAAGAGGCATCTCTTATTTCTAGTACTAAATCATTTCTGTTTAATTGACCCCTCTGGCATTTCGACAGTGAGAGTGAATGTTTCCATGACAGAAACTATCAGAAAGCAGTACAGTCTCGCTGTAAAATGATACATTAACATTTGTTTTGAATTTCCAATATCTGTACATTGACCTGCTGGGGGAGACAGATGTATGAAACATTTTTCACATTTGCATTTTAACTCGACCGATATCTTTCATTAGATAAAAATGACATTTTCAATCACTCGTACACACAATGGCATTTGTATATTAACTGAAACTGAACACAATATAATACGCTTTGCTCAGTGTGCCTTGCTGGTTTACATCCCCAGATGATAAATAAAGCTAAAGGTTTAGTGCATATTTCCTGATACATTCCCTGCCTGCACATGATAAAGTATAGTTGCTTTGACTTCTCAGCTTAGTGAAATATTGCGAAAACTAACTTCCACAAACATCCTGTTTTAATTAAGATTATTGAAAGACTGAATTTCAAATGGAGATTAGACAACACACAGAAAATGAGACAATGCAACACAGCCAGCGACTCTGAGACTCCGGGGTATGAAATTGAGACTCTGTGTCATGCAGATGTGCCAAGAGAGATGTAGACATGAGCGAGGATGCAGGTGAGCGAGCAGACAGAAAGAGATGAATCCATTGTTAGAGCGAGATCAGGTGGCTAATGAGGAGAGGCTAATCTAACGTAACGAATCCAAACCTCCAGGTGACCTGCTAATGACTATTCGACCATCGCCAGAGCAACAAGCCGTGGCAACGGTCCCGTGGCAGCGTTTCTGGGCCAGAACTGAAAATCTGGGCCTCTGCGGCACACCTTTAGGATCTCTCCACATGGAGGTAAACAAGACATTTTCACCTGGTCCTCCAGGGAGGACCCAGTGCTTGGAGAGGAACAACCACTTACACCCACACATGTCTGGTGACCCAATGACTACATTACCAGCACGTTACAATGCAACAGTAAAAGTAACATGGGGGAAAAACACAGCAGCAAAATTTACATAACCTGATTGTTGACTGGACAAACAAGAAAGAAACATATATTGATTAATTACTTTCGTTAATAAATGAAAAAAGCAAGATGGATGACCTGGACAGCCTTCTGTGACTGGACGTCTACGATTAGCACTCTGTTCAACGTTGGCTGAGAGACGTAGATGTATTTGTTCTTGACATTGACGGCGGTCGCCCACATGCACTTCTGCAGTACATCGCCCTCTGCTTTGGGGCACACCTCCTCCTGGGGATGAGGCATGTGAAACGTACATTAACAGATAAACATGGCAATCTCAGGTGAAGCATTAAAACAAAGTAGATGGAGGATCTGAAAGGGAAGACAATAATTCAGTGTACGTTGAAGAAAATGTCCAGCGACATTAGGAAGTATCGTTTCTTGCCAGAGATGTGGCGTCATTGAGATGATGAGACCTTGACCATGAGCTGCTAACGGACGGTGCCAGTGTTGTACCAACTGCACCACCAATCTCATTTATATGTTATTACAGTAATTTTGATGTGGAGTGCAATGCACCATCAAAAACTGACTGGCGTGAAACTACACTTTATTCCTAATCATTAAAACTAGCAAGAAAAACTGAAACTTTCACACATTTTGACTGTTAAGCAGGTATACATACTCGGCAGTTAGGCTAATTGGCATCTCTAAATAATATGGATGCTAACATCATGTACAATATATAATGCAGGCATCCTTCAATCTTCCACACACTTATGCTAAGCAGGGTCATGGGAGGTGGTATAACCAATTCCGGGCAGCACTAGATGCCAGCGGGGCAAATACACTCACAGTTGCATCCTATAGGCAATTTGGCGATGTCAGTTAGTCTACCCGCATGTTGCTGAGCAATGGGGTGAAACCTGAGACCCCAGAGAAACCCCACACAACACGAGGAGACCATGCAAACTCCACACATGGAGCAGAGGTGGGATTTGAACCCTCAACCTTGGAGATGTGAGGCAACAGTGCCAACTCAAGCCAGCACGCTGTTGTTTTTTTGCATTGTAATTTAAACAAACATATTATCCACATGACAAATCTAAAATACATATTTTCTTTTACATCCATAGCAGTTGTATAATTATTAGACAAAATGTTTTGCTTTTATGTGCTGTTTATTCTGTAAGTATAACTGAATCTTTCCTGGCTTATGGTTCTTTGCGTTCCAGTCATTACTGCAATAATTCCTTTAAGCTGTAGGGTATGGAATATTATTGTTCTGGAATCAAATTACCTGTTAATTTATGACTATTGACTTATCGTCTAATCTTACAATATCATAATACACAGGTGTGTACCTGTTTAGCGTCATTCTTTCAAAATCTTTATTTATTACCACAAGGTTTTTCTTAACAATGCCTTACTGGTTAGCGGGTTGATTTTTGTATAGAAAAATATTGCTTCATAATTCCAGTCAAATGCCTCTCTTTAGATTTTGTCACACACTAAACTGGGCATGACTTTCAACTTCCATAAAATTGTACTGCAGGTTTTCACACATACAGTATGATGCTTTTCCAAATATTAAAATGTGTGATGGCCCTTGCATTCCTCCATGCTTCAGGTTTGTGGCAGTACTACTCAGTTTGACTGATATCCTAATAGAAACTCATTCCTCTAGAGGCCCAAATGAGTGTTCTGCATTCACGCCATTATGACTCTCATAATGGCAGCCATGGGGGACAGGAGAAATGAGGAGACCGGTCAGTTAAACACACATGTAAATCTTTGAGTTGTCCTCACTGATGCAATACAACTGTTGGTGTGTTAAAAAAGGATGATAAAACAGGAGAGGGAACCATGCAAGATCCGTTCAGCAAGGAAAGACTCATGGCTTATGGGATCCTTAGCTTTTGATCACTGGAAGCATGTTAACAATTGACATTAGGGGAGAAATATGTGTATGGGCCCTGCGATGGACTGGCAGTTTGTTCTGAGCATCCCACCATGACCCTGGACTATACAGTCATCCATCCATCTTGCAACCAGTTATCTGGGTCAGGGTCACAGGGGGCTGGAGCCTATCCCAGACAGCATAGGGCACAAGGCTGGGGTACATCTTGGATGGGGTGCCATTTCATCACAGGGCACACAAACACGCACAAATTCTATGGTCAATTTATATGCACCAGTTAGCTTAACGGCATGTTTTTAGATCGTGTGAAGAAACTTACACAACAGATGGAGGAAAACATGCAAATGCCACACATACAGAGACAGGAATCGAAACTCAGCTCTCAAGGTGTGAGCCAACATGCTACCCTAAGAGCCATCACGACCCTAACCTCAAACGCGATAAACAGATTGGATGGATGCGTATGTATGAGAAGATCCTTACCTGAAGTCCCAACAGTTTCTCACTAGGCTGTATGTGTCTCTGGATTTCACAGGCCACCGGCTGAATGACTTTAATGCCATCCTCGTAGAACACATAAAACATGTTTCCGACTCCGAAACCTTCGGGAGAATATGCAAGTTGCCATCATGCAGCACAGTGGCAGAATGGTAAATTGTTATTTTTTTGATGCGATTATCAAATACATTAGCATTACAGTATATAAAATCAGATCTAGTTTTTATGGTTACATATCAAGTACTTATTGTAATTGTCTAACATGCAGCTGTGCCTATTTTAATATGTGTCTTTTTTGACATCTGGCAATGTTTTGGCTAATTGGATATTTTATATATATAATCCAAATGAACGCATAATGTTATTTGGTAACTGCCTTTGTTTTATTGTTTCTGCATTTAACAATCGCATAATGCAGTCAGTCAGCACTCAACACACATGGTTTTTTGTGACAGCTTGACAAACAGCTAATCGCCTTCATAAAATACATGAATTTTAAAATGTAAAAAGAATAGGAAAAGTCAGTCAGCTACTCTGTGATTTAAGCTGAACAGAGAACAAGATCTGAAAAATATTCATAATATAATTGTAGCACAACCACAATACAAATAGAATATAAACAGGTAACAACTATACCTTCTTCTCTCCATAAAATGTTTGCCACTAGAAATATCAAAAATGATAAAAAAACAATATATGTTATAATTAGGTTAAACAACAACACAGATCACATAAATTAATGGCAAAACATATATATGTATTCAGAGTAAAGCATAATGCAGCAAATCTTAACGTAAAACAAAGTACTAGTTATTTAGTGTTTTTGTTATATAATGGATATGATATGAAATGTATGCATTGACAATGAAAAGTAATTTAAATATACAAATGACTTGGTAAATATCAAAATAATTGAATAACCAGTTTGGTTCGTTGGTGTTTGTAAAATGCAAATACAGTATGATTGGGTGAGGATGTGTGTCTTGCAATGGATTGGTGTTCCATCCTGGGCTGAGGCTGCTCCATGCAAATTTCCAAACTGTAGGGGACTCTAAAAGATGGATGGATCATCAGCCTATAACCACCTGTGCAAAATGTAAAGCCAGAGAAGAATATCCAAGAAGGAGAATTTGAATGCGTTTGATAGCAACACTGAAAAGGCAGTGAAACCAAGCGACAGAGTCGAGAGTGTTCGGGCTACACCTCATAAGCGTTATGCTAATGCAGCACAGTAATGCGATGGCTGCACGCAACTTGCTACCGCCTCATTCGAAATGCAGCTTTCAAAGCAGGATGAATGTGCCTCCTACGGGACAGCAGGCAAAGACTATCAGGCTGAGTGGCTTGAGCTGCGATAGCAGCAGAATCACCCTTTGTGGACCACAGAGGTAACAGCAAGCTCCACATTGTCATGTAGCAGAAAGGCCAGTGCTGCAAAATGGGTCTTATAGTCAGACGGTGGGGACTGGACTGAAATATAATGCATTTCCGTCCCTTTCAGATCTCTTATGGTAATTCAACTTTTTCCGACTGCTGTGTGGTTCCACAGTCCTTTCGATTCCATTCCGTCTTCGATCTTGTCGACCCGCAAACCAATCTCTCGGAAATCCTCGCCTGAATTCTGATGCAATTTAATGCTTGCTCTTTCTTCTGATTTTAGCGCGAGGTGCAAAATGGAAGATGAAGCTACAGTTAAGTTCTCGCTTAGTTTTCTCTGATCTTTCAAAATGCTTAGTCAAGTGTTTGAGAACCTTGCATATATTTGCACCCAAAATGTCACTTCGAATATGGGGATCCAGAACAAAATCTGCTGTAGATAAAATAGATCTGAGAATTCAGTTGGGGAAAATACTCAGAGTAAATGCACCACAGGTAGGGAAAGCGGAATAGTGCTAACCCAGTTTCAATGAGTAACAGACCAAATCAGTGTGATTTATCACTGCAGAGGACAGTGCTAGTTGTGTCAGTCTCAGGAAAACCCATACATCAAATTTACCATCCAAAGGAGCAAATTTCCAACGTTTTAGCAGCTATTTTGTTCTGACCTTCACTGTCCACTTAAACCAGACACAAATGATATGGGGGAGGCTTCTAAATTAGGCCTTGCTTGTGCATAATGGTGAAGATGTACCAACTCAGCTGGTTTTTAGGGCCATTAGAAGGTAACGGTTCAGTTTATAGGGGCCTCAAATACAATTCCTGACACTTTAACAAGTGTATAACAAACAAAGAGTCATATAATTGACCGTCAAATATAAGGCACATCATCTCAGCTTGCACCTCGTGACCCTGCTGAGAACACGTGGTTAGAAGATGGATGGATGGATGGATGGATGCATGGATGGATGGATGGATGGATGCATGGATGGATGCATGGATGGATTGATATAAACTGACCCAGGTCAGTTTTCTCCTATTCTTCTGTGGGAAGATAACAGTTTTTTTTTAGGTTTAATTCACAGCACTTGCATGGTGTTTGTTCCTGCATTTCTACTTCTGTCATCACTTACCAAATGTACCTAAAATGTACGCGATGCACACGGTAGATGTAGCTATGCTAGTTTCCTCCATTAAGCACCACAGTTCTTCACATTGAAATCAGGTTTGATTTTGCAGTATTGAATTCTCCAGTGTTTGTGGGTCTGAAACTCTGCAAAATGCCTGACCCCGACCAAGAAATACGTGCCTTTTCAAAAAACATGTTCTTTATTTTTAAATCTACTTTTTTTTTTTTGCTAAAATGACATTGTAAAAAATGGCACTCTTTGAAATCCTGCTTGTTAAGCTGAAACGCAGAGTGCTGTCTGTCCTGAAGAGGCTTTCTGAAGTAAATCGGAGCGTTATCTGGGGAAAGCCTGGGTCTCGCTGCTTCGGATAAACCATTATGGTGGTGGGAATGCGGTTTTAAAATGCTGATTTATGCAGAGTGAAAAACAGGTGAGGAGGCAGACGAAAGAAGCCCCGGCACTCTGACACCTGTCGGCTTGAAGGACTGTGTAAAATTTAACAAATCAATCTACAATCTGCAGCACCACAGCAGAAATCAGAGCACAGCTAAAATACCTAAAAATACACATCAGGTCAGTATGCACTTCGCAAACACTGATTTAAAACACTTGTTTTAATTACAGACTTTTCAATCTGTTTAAATTGACTAGCTGCAGCCAACTTTAAAACTGGTAAAGAGCATGAATAAGTGAAAATTGTCTAGAGGGTCTAAAAGCAGGTCGTAAGCCATAAAAGGGAAATATTTAGAAAGTTCTAGAAAGAAAGCACAGTAAAGGAGAGAAGGCTGGAATGAGAGGGTGCTTGATCATGTTCACTGCAGTCAGAGGGAGGCCTCAGCGGGGGATGCCTGCCACAACTCCACAGCACCTTCTAGAGAGACCGCAATGAAACATCTACAAAGAGCATGGGTGAGAGCCTTGACAGATGACCACCCCCAGGGAGCACCAGGGTTCTCCAGTGCAGCTTCTCTGATAATCACTGGGGGTATTCCTCACACCTCCCGCTGAGCAGACAGAGAAACCAGATGTTTGTCTCGGGCACTACATTGCAACTGGACCCATCAAGCTCACCTAAATGTAATTATGAAACACAAACAAGACGATTGCATAACCTGTAAAAATAAATAGCTGCTGATGTGCGTTTGATTACTACTGTCCAGAAATAAACACTTAATAACACAATGCATCCAAGAAAATGAAGCTTGAACTGCTGATAATAAGCCCATGTAATTGGGGAATCTGTCTGGTTTGGGCTGTACCAGTCTACAAAGTGTACATCTGAGTGATCAAATCACCTCTATTAAGGTAAGCATATTAGAATTCCATTTAGACTAAAACTGTCTCAAGGTGGCTGAGTGGCAAATTAACTAAAGAGGGTAAATATCTTTCAATCTAATATTTAATTAGCTATAAAGTGATTAGTGATTTGTGGTGTGAAACAGCAGAGAACATTAACACGTTCTTATAGCCAGCAAGATGTTAAAAATTGAGTCTCTTTGATAAACTAAGCATTCTTCAGATAGAATGTTTGATTTGAACATGAATGATTACTACTCTAATTTGAATCTTGAGAGCTGATTTTTTGTGTGCTTTAAAATGGTCACTGTGTCTAATTAAAGCATTAGCACGGAGTGATGGGGCAGGACCAGACAGTCAATATGGCCGTCAGTTACGTGGGGGTGTCTAACAGCAGACATGTTAAATTCAAGAGATGGGGAGGTGTACTGGGGGTCCACAGCCCTAGCTGTGCAGATCTGCTGGAAAAGCTGCAGATTTCAATATTTCAGGTAAGTCAGTAAATGGGGACAGGGATCAAGCTTGCTTTCCCTCATGAAAACAAGGGGCTCGTCAAACATGGTTCTCCATACTCCAAGCGATCTGTGAGGTCCAGAACTAGGAAAGGGAATGAGGAATGGAGATTTTCTCACTGCTCACCACACTGTTGTTCATTGCTGCTGTTCTTGCTGTCTTGCTACACATAAGCTATGAGGCATTCAGGTTCAAACACAACATGTCACCCATTGCATGTAACCCAGTGATGTTTGGCCATTTAGTCCATAATAGAGTAACTTCAGGTGTGATTATCTTTGCTTTCCATGCAAAGAAATGTCATCATGGTAAAGACGGGATCCCCTGCCATAGATTTAAACACAAAACACTCTCAGGCAAGCACTGATCACTTGACTAAAGTGTTATCACGTACATGTTTTCCGTGCAGAATCCTCAACGAAGAGCGAGGAGATGTCTTCATCCACTCCAGCTTCATTCTTGGCGATGCAGGTGTACGCACCGGTATCTTCAAAGTGGACATTGCTTACGTGGACCTCACTCCCATTCGCTAATTTGCGAGAAGACCCAGACAAACAGGGCTAACATTAGTGAGTAGACAGCGTACTTACAGAGCAGAAGACTCTTTGGAAAAGGCATCAACAGTAAGGAAACACTGACCACAATGACGAATACACTAACAAAAGGCAATTATGCTGAGCTCCAGTCATTTGCTAAGCTTGAGATCTGAGTCATCATTTCAGGATGTGGTCACGTCTCAGTCCTGCTGAATCTGTTCCTAAATGGTGCCCTTGCACCAGCAGGGACTCTGCTACAGAAGCATGTTAGGGACAAGCTTCGCATTTCTCAAATATCACAGTTAAGTTATGCATACATCAAAGAGCTTTTAGAGCTATGCAGTTGGACCAGATAAACCCTCTGGAGCATAAAGCATATTTGTAATGTTAAAACTGCCATTTAGTGAAAAATTATTCCCGTGCTTCAAATGCTAATCATACTGGTCAGAAACACCAGCGTCAGATCACATGCATAAACGATACAGTAAGAGCAGCAAGCAGATCTGATTAGGTTCAATAGACACATGCAGCTCACCTTGTAGGGTAAGCTGCTTGGACAATTTCGTCATAATGTCCATGCCGTTCTTCATCCACGCCAAGCATGGGTCAGGGATGCCTTCGGCGTGGCACCTGAGGCTAGCCGTAACGCCCGGCTCTCTCACCTGGCTCTGCGGGTACACCTGGAGAACTGGTGGAACTGCGACACCCCCAGGAAGACAACACGTATCAGGGTGTGCTGAAGACGCGGGAGACTGGTGCTACGTCGTCAAAACGCATCATGGATGAATACATTGCCTGTTTATATACACTAAAACACTACATGCATTGTCACAAATGTTTTCATTACATTTGAGTAGGATTTTTGTGAATAACATGGAGTAATCATTGCCTCGCAAACACCAGGACATGGGAGGTCATGCTCAACTCTCTGTTTGGACATTCTTCAGTTTGCATAGGTACCTTGGTGTAAGATATTGAGGCGTATGGACATGGAGGCAAAGGCAGAAGTCAGACTGGTGAGCATTCAAACAATCTGATCCCCAGACACACTAAAGGTGACAGCATTTATCCTGCTGAAATGCACAATTTAATGCAATATTGTGCACGCTACGCAAATTTTAATCATTGGGTTATTTTACTTCTTATCAAGGGAGTTGCATCAATTAGAGTTATAATAAGTCGATTAGACGTTACATTGACCCATGCATTATGTTGTCGACACCGAATGCTTTACCGAACCCAAGTGGCAGACATAATCTCAGTAAACTTCACACTCCATAGCTATAATGTCTGTGCGGGTTGATCCTATCCTTCTAGGGCAACTGCGGACGCTCACACATATTCCTCTGCAGCTCAAACGCTGCTACGGAGAATTTGTTTTGGAGAACGGCAGGGCACCGCGAGCAGAGGGCACAACGGCGCCATCTGCTTTGGCTACACACTCAGCCAACCTGACTGTGTGGCACACCGCTACCGAGTCTGTTGCCTTTTGAATATAAAGCAATTGGAAAATTCCAGAATAATGCAACACAGGACAGAGTCCCGTGTTCCCAATTTATGCTGCATAGCGAGGAAAAAAAAGACTTGGAAATTTCTAACTTGACTGCAAATGCTTTAGTATCACAGAATAAATATTTAAATTGTAAAATACACTATTGGAAAAGGGGTTTGTGATATTTGAGTATAATAGATCTTGGTTGTAGGGACTGTTGCTTCAGTGCAGAGTCTTCAGGGTGCTTAGTTGCTATGGACTACACGTTTCAGAGGAATTCATTTAAAGATGCTCGAACCAACCAAGAAGCTTCAGTTTCGCAAGACGTCTCTTGTGCACTGTATTAGAATCCACAATAAATGCATTAAAACTACATAGCCCGCTGTCATTCATAGCGTTTCCCACTGGACGTGAGGCACTTTGGGAACACAGCGTCTTTGTAAGACATAATAGTGTGATAGAGTTTGGGTGAGCGGCCTTTCAGTGCTCAGCCTGTCCGCTCTTCATCCACAATAGCCTGCAGCCTTTCAAAGGACAAAACCCATTTGCCTCTCAAACGCCATGGTTTAGCTTGAGATTTCGCAGCAGAATTGTGTTTTGAGACAGGGTAAACTTTTGAAAATACTTCTTTATCATTGAATCCTTGAATCCATTTCCCCCCCTCACAGAAACTCTTCCCAGCACCCTAGAGTGACCAATGAACTCCTTCTCGTTTAACGTGAAAGTTCTCTCTCTCTCTCTCTCTCTCTCTCTCTCTCTCTCTCTCTCTCTCTCTCTCCAAGGCCGGTGTGAACAGCCCCACATACAGTAGTGCACAGATAGGTCCCGTGGTAATCCCTCAATGATCTGCGGGCATTGCATTAATACTCAGCCAAATGAGGATTACAAATTCAGTACTGGTTGAAGGTTAAGTGAGGAACAGGCTTCCTGAATACAGATTCAGAAGATTTGCCAGTTGTGTAATTCTGCCTGAGGGAGTTTCTCCAAAGTCATCAAACTGCATAATATTTATAGAAATGCTTTTAAAATAATTTTGCCTTTGATATCTTCCATGTGTCTAAAAATTTAAATTATGTGGTGAAGCTGAAAGTCTACAATTCAAATAAGTTAATTCACTCTGTCATAAAAAAAAAAAAAAAAAAAAAAATATTAGCCACTGACAACATTTAGTCTGTTCTTATTAGAGGCTATTCTGGGAAATTCAGTTGGAAGACCTCGTACATGTGTCTAGTCACCATAACTAAAGGACATGCATCAAGGCAATGCAGATTTTAAGTGTTATCAATTGCTAGGCAATGATTCCAAAGGCTAGGTAATTTGTTTTCAAAAAATTAAAATAAGACCGTATCGTCAATTCTCCTGTAATTGGCACAGGGATTAAGGTAATTGTAAATTGAACAAGCAAACTCAGTAGCAGGAAAGAATAGCACAGCAATGCTAAGTATGTTTACTGGGGACGACATTTGGTACGTGTTCGCCTGTGCACTGTGATAACCAGGCCCCAGTTACATTGCTAATGACAGAGTCATCGTGGTTATATCAATGTATTATTCAGTTATATATATAGCATTTTTCACAGAAAGGCCCTGAGTTAGATTTTTCTTTTGTTCTTTTGATTTTTTTACGATGGCTAGCTGAGTAGCCCTGTCACCTCACACCTATAGGGCTGGGGTTTGAATCCCACGCCTTCTGTGCAAGTTCTCCCGGTGTTGTGTTGGTTTTCTCCAGGTGCTCCAGCTGACTCCAAAAACATGTGCTCAGCTTATTGTGTGTACCCTTCAATGGACCTGCTTCCCATCCAGGGTGTCCCTGGCCTTACACCCTGTGCTCCCTGATTGAAAGATGTATAGGTGGGTTTTAGAGTGCTATTCTACATAATTCTCTGATTTCCTAATGTGGTTGACAAATTTCCCATTAGGTGAATAGGTCTTTATAAAATGCCCGCAGTGTGTGAATTTTTATGTGTAGGTGCCCTGTGAAAAACTGGTGTTCTTTAAAAGCTGTACCCCTGCCTTGCACACTGTGCTTTCTGGGATAGGGTCTAAGCCTCACCCATGACCCTGTCCTGGGTAAGTAGGGAGAAGATGGATGAAAGGGCTTTTCTTTTTGAGGCCTTTCTTATGCGCTGACCCTCTGTGTTTGTCCTAACATCACCCTAACATTGAAAACCATTCTGTTGTTCACAAACTTCTCTGGGTCCCATCACTTTGTCATGTAGTTTTGTCTTGATCAGAGCAATTTTCTCACATCTTTCAAATAATAATAATAATAATAATAAACCTATATAAAGTTATTAAAAGCTCTAGCCTTTCTCACAACATTTGTGATCATTCCTACACAACATTTTGATAAATGTTGTTTTTGTCACAATTTATTTGGTGTTGGTAGGCACTAAATTATCTCAAATCTTATAACACCTGCTATTTCATGCAGTGGTTTGTTATATTCATTTTTTTTTTCTCAGATTTAAAATGACCTTGTATTGACAGAAGCTAATTTACTTAAGTGTTGCTCTGACAGTAAGTAAAACATATTCAAATTATTAGATGTTTTCGGATATATAAATGTAATAGAGCTTCGTTTCATTATCCCACACTTCCATAAAAAAGAGAATAATTAGCATTTGTTTAAATATAAGTCACAATTTAGAATGGGCAATGGAAGCTTAGTATTTTCTAACAAGGCTGCACTTTTAAGAATCCACAGGCATGAAAAAGTACTTTGTAGTTTTCATTACATTGTTTTCTTGAGCCAAAAAGAAAATCTGACTGCTGAATTAACATTAATTCAGTATTTCGTGTACCAAAGCCATAAAAGAATACTCTGAGTAATCCTGGGTAGAAGGGCAGTGATTACCATTCACTTGGAGGACGTGAGTTTGTGAAAGCTGCTCATAACCCCTGGCATAGCAGCTGTAGTTCCCCATGTGGTTTGTGGTCACCTTGGTTATGTACAGAGAGCCGTCATCTCCAAAATCCTGGATGAGAAAGAAGGTCTGTCAGCATGTACCCCACAAGCAGGATGCATTAAACAGAAAACACGCTCGCTGATTGATAAATTAGAATAAAACTTGTGTCTGTTGATTTGAAAAATGAATTTACCTAGAGCAGCAAAATATTTAAAAAGCCTAATATGACTTGCAAATCTAAAGTCGACGGACAGCTGAAGTACTTTAGAACAAGCAGACTGCAATTTGAACAGTTTTAACAGATATTTTCACAAACATAATGCATTTTTTGTTGTTGTTTTTGTCAATAATAAAGCCCAGCTAATTAATTGTGTTAGGCATCATTCTTCGTTTTAAATCCATTAAATGAATTGAAGTCTTTTTTTTAAATTAGAATTATTGCTTTAACATCAGCAGATGGAAAAGATAAAGGTATTACTAGTTGGAATTTAGGTGCAAACATACGTTTAATGGAACAGTCGTGATTAAAACATTCGGTAGGCAAAAATGTGATGTCAAATCACAGAAAAAAAATAAATAAAACTTGGTGAGCAAATGTAATATATTTAATGTCAGAATGACGACATGAATAATGTCACAAAGCCCCAGAAACATCTCTTCATAATCAATCCACACAGTAGTATTAGGAAGCAACATTTCTGATAACTTTTGCGTACAAAAATAAAGATCGTGTAATGATGCATGCTGTGAAAGAGAAAAACTGTGAATCATCTATGAAGCTAATGTATTTATGATATAAATATAAAGGAAGTATGATAAGCAAGGAGAGTAGTTGAACATCTTTGCTGAGTTCTCTGATTGAAGTCAAATTTCAACCTGATTAGTCATCACCACGAGAATCACTGCAGAAAAATCTGCCACGATCCACAGTTTTCATGCATGTGACATTCTGTGCCTCGCTGTTTGAAGGTTTTTTTTCAAAAGATGGCACGCGTTTTGTCAATTTTAGTTATTGTTGTTTTCAGACTACTGCACCAGCAGCCAAAAACAAGATCCAAGAGGCTGGTCTCCTTCGAGGACTACATGGCACAGCTGTTTTGGCCCACAGCCTGCTATGCATGTTTCTTGCAATCTTTTGAATAAAAAATGGATGAAGCTAAAATAAAAACTTTGCTGGTGGACCCAAGTGACAGCCAAAGCCATTTCCCACAGACACAGCCTGCTGTAAGCAGCTTGGTAGCCTTGATAGAAGGAGATTGAACAGGGAAGGATCATTAAGTTAGCTTCAGTTACAAGGCTAAATTCTTCTGGTGAGCTTTATAGTTACTGCCAAGGCAGCCTAACATCATGTCAGCTATTGCAATCGTCATTTCTGAATTTCTCCATGAGCTTCATAGACTTTTAAATGCAAATGGTCAACGATGAAAGTCTCTGTGGACCTACCTCATGGGGAATCTGTAAAACAAGACAGAAGTATTCATTTAAAGGCTTGAAAACCAGAGCTGACAGGCCACACACAGAAATGTACAGATAAATTTCAAAAGCCTCAGGCATTGATTGAGGCGAAGGGAAGAAAATTTGTTTAAAGGAAAGTCATCCAAGTAATTAGTGACCAAACACTAGGCAAAAAATTACAGTCACCTAAATCTCACAGTTTATATTACTTATCACACTGCCATAAAGAGTGTAGTTGAACCCTGTGGTTAAGTAATATAAGTGTCACACAATCCCATTTTAACATCTGATTATAATCACGTGTGGAGGACATTTCATAACTAACATAACAAAAATTAAATTGTCTGAACTGATCTGTTCCTACAATAAAAATATTAGATATGAAATACAGCTAAGAATATTTCATTTTCTTTTTCAGAAAGACATTACATTTAATATATTTTACCTACAGTTATGTTAATATTTGATCTAGTTATTTCAGAAAATCATCCTTGCTGATTATGTACACCAGACCAAAGGGGAATGCTAAATTAAACGTAATTTTCAATTCAGAAATGACCTCACGTCAGTACGACATTGTTACATAAATGTTTTATCCTTGAAATAAAAGAAACGTATGATTCTTACAACAGATTTCTTTCCTGAAATGGTACCATTGTCACTTGGTATGGTACTCTGCAGGGCTGTGGTGAGAGACATTTGTTGTGTAACCTTAACCACTAATGCACAGAAATTCAAAAGAACTTATAAATAGCATTTGTTCTGGAGAGACAAATCTCACTGTTCACACATATATGGCTTAGCGAATAATGAAATATGTGTGTGAGCATTCAGGCAAGGTTATCCTAATGGAACTTGTAAAAGATCTTTATAGCATTGTGTGTGTTTAATCTTTTCACTTCATAAGCATCTGAGAGAGCAAAACAAGAGAGGATACGCAATTTAAATCTGACGCACACACAAAGTTCATTGAAATCTACCTAAGCATACAGAATACTGGCCTGTTTCCGAAGATCTGGTGTGAGTTACTGTATGCATTATATTTTTTTTTTCTTAATTACATACCTATTTAATGGATGACCAGCACACCGATATGTTTAAAGGATGCATGACTAAAAAGAATCACAATTACCTACATATATATGCTTTTCAGGTTTTTTAAGTCTTCGTCTCATTAAAAAGTACCGCTGTCATTTGGTCTCCTCATTTGGGGGAGTAGTTAGTGTAAATCCGAAGATGCAGGCCAATTCGGAATGCAGTCATTGATGTAGTGGCATCATTAACACACAATGGATTTCGGGAAATTGCGTCGAATTTAATTATTTTCAGAGACGGCTCCTTCTCATAAACACACATCCGTCACTTTGTCCTTGCAAACCCTGACAGCAGAAGACGGGCTGAAGGAGTTTATTTTAAAAAAAAATAGTAGTTTAAACCTACTTTTAGCACTTTTACTTTTAACAATGGAGATTCACGTAAAAAAAGAATATTGAATTCACATATAATATATTTAACGCCACAATACCTCTGCTGTTGCATGAATCCAAAGCCGAGGTATGAATAAGTAACAATGGCCAGCCTACATTTCTACGACATATTTATGGGAAATAAAATGTCAAGTCCTGTCCCTCCTTTCCCGTCGCAGTAAATATAAGTTTTATGAAGATTCCCCCAGGTTACCGGGATCAGAGTCAGTCAAAATGTACCAACTTCCACTAACATAACAACATGACACCGCCGTATGAGAAAGATTTCCCACAAAGCACACATACACTGACCCCACAATGTATTCGTTAAGACCACGACTAAACATCATGGAATTTATGATATCAAATCCTGTTACTCGATTAATTATTCTTAAAGTGTCAACAAGGTCTAATGAAACCTTTTTTTTGGTGTCACCACTGTGTGAGATGCTCTTTGAAAGACCTCATGCCAGCACCAACAGCTGCGCATGTGATTTGCAGGTATTTATCAACAGGAGTAGTATAGGTGCAGAGCAGAAAATTACATGGAAAATACCTGCCTTTCCAGCTCTGAGTAATGACCAACAGGTTAACACATTTAGTTTAATTTAGCAGACTTTCTGTCTAAAGCAACACACCAGAATGGAAAGCAGGGACAACCAGCATCCCTGGAGCAGTACGGGTTAAGGGCCATACTCAAGTGACATGGCCATTCTGCCAGCTACAAGATTAAAACCCCTGACCTTCTGGACACAAACCAAATGAGCTGCATGATGTTGTTCTTCCCTCAGTGTCCACAGACAGCTATGAGTGAGTGATTGGTTTAATTTTATTGCCTGTGTAAGTATGTTTCTATTATGGCTATGACACAATTAGCGTTGACTGCTACAAAGGTCTGCTAACCATCACCAGTTAATTGCTTTGGAGCAAGGAGGAGGATCTAAAGGAGTCAGGCTGTCCCAGTCGGCCAATAGGGGGCTTGCTGACCTGTGAGGGATCTACAGTTTATTGGGCACCTTCAGTGAGAGGCATACAGCAGTCTGATAGAGAGGGGCTACTACGGATAGATGAGGCTAACATGGTATTGTGAAGAATTAGACTTTGATAAATATTAAAGCTCAGAAAAACAAAAACAGAATTATCGATTACTTTTTATCTAAAAATCCACAAACGCCTAACCTACTGAGCTATCCACCATCCCTTAGCATCATATATGTGTTATATGAGTTATATAAAACCAAATATTTAAATAAAACGAAAAAAGCAGTAATTCAATTTTTATTTGCTTTAAACAGAACCGAAAAGCATAGTAGGTAAAAAAGAGGCAAGCCGGGAGAAGGAGACCCGGAGAACGTCAGCAAACCAAAACCCTACTCAAAGCACAGTCAAAAACCAGGAAATCAACACAGCACTGGGACAAATCTCAAACACGACCGTGGAACAGAAACAGGTCAAAGAATCAAGGCTGGAGAAACAAATACAACAGCTCAGCATGACAGATGACTCAGACACAATATTTCACAAAGGGTTCTATAAAAAGGAACGATTGTTCTACAATGTAGCCAGGTGATTTCAATGAGGCTGGGCACTTGAAAAAGGGAGGCAGCTGTGTTGGGCATGGTGGAATTCCCAGAATGGAGGTGAGAACTGGAATCAGTCAACCTTGCATAAACACATATATAGATAGCATATGGAGAGGTTTACATTCTTTATGTGCTACCCTTAATATCAAATCAGTTGGATCAAATATGCTCAAAAGGTTGCTTTTATCATAATATGTACATGTTAGAAACTACTGTGTCAATGGCAGATTAGATAACAGACAGCTGTTTCACCCCTGGTCTCCATTTTTACTAGTGAGAGAGTGACTATGCCCTACATGAGCAGGATAACTCCATCAAGGCAAACATGCTTCATTTCACAGTCCCCAGAGCAGTGGAGACATAAGAACCAATGGAAACTATAGCTGGCTAATAATTAAGTTTCACATCTGAGCTTTGGGATCAGCTCTTGGTGCCAGGGACTGTTGATTTCACAGGTGAGGAATCTTTCTCCGCTTTAACTGTAGGAAGCCATAGCTGAATGAAGCTCACAATATAAACATGCTGTTATCAGTGAAGGAAGCCGCTTTCAAATCTGATTCAATGTAACTGTATTAAATATAATGTCTTCTTTTAGAAATAGGTTCGCAATGTTCTTAGTATCATCCATACTTCTATTGTCTTGGAGACTGATGGAGAACATCAATCCATCTCCAAACCATTAATCCTGGTCAGGGTCACAAGGGGTCTGGAGCCTATCCCAAACAACACAGGGGCACAAGGCTGGGGTACACCCTGGATGGGATGCCAGTCCATAGCAGGATTCTTAGCACCATTCATTTACAGCTGTTTTAAGTGACTTAATATGCAGGAGCAGACAAACAATACCAATTGTAAAATCACAGGGACAGCTTTAAACTGCTTGTGGATGAGCCCTCTAATCGCCCGACCATTAGTGCCAGAGCCTTAACTGAATCCAGAGCTGGAGGTACTCAGCAATCAGACACTTCATGGCATAAAGGAGCTGGAGTAAGACAGGGAGGAGAGAGACAACTTTGGGTCTATGCAGAGCAACCCACTGTGGCATGATGGATGGTGGCATCAACGAGGGAGACCACCGTCCGCCAAAGTAAACAGCTGTCTTCCAGGACCGTGCCACACTGCCCGGCCACGCCTTGCTGTCCATCTGCCCTGCATGTGGCGTTTGTCCTCCTGCGTAATGTCCAATAAATGCAGCTCCCCTGGGGAGTTGCAACTGTGGCAATCCATGTCTGTCCCCTGACAATATCAATTCTGAGTGTCGCTCACTGAAAAGTAGAGTTCAACAAACCTGTCTTTCATTACTAACACATTAATGCGGGAATGAGTATCACTTCTCGTGCCCTTTCTTCACAAGCAAGACATTCCAGTGTCAGTCTTTGTAGGACTCTGAGTGATGAACAGACGCATGTCACAGTGAAGGATAGGATGTGATACAGGATAGGAGGCAGGAATACGGACTTTGGGGACAGCGGTGATGAGGAGCTTAACAGAGTGACAAGAGGGAAGGGAAACAAAAGGATAAGCCTTGGAAGACAAGTAATACACAAAAACAAAATAGTTCAGAAATGGTAGCAGAACGGACTACAACTGAGCGTGGGTGATGGGTGAGGATCTAGGAGTTTTTCCTGGGGGGGTTGGCAGAGGCAGAAACATAAATTTTATTTAAGGACTGAGAACAAAATCAGGCCAACCGAGTAAGCGAGCTTGTCACCTGACCTTGAAATGTCCACACCTACTCCTTCAGCTCCGTCTTGTTACAAGGTACCGTTTAATACCAAAAATCATCCTCAGTGCTTTTATAAAGGAAAATGAAGAGCGATCGCTATCATTCTCGCAAGGCTCAAAGCCGCACACACACTAAATACGCTTTGTCACAAAGTTCGATTCCCTAGCTGGTGGTGACCAGCTACTCACACTGATATCCTCCAGATACAGATGGTTCAGGATGTGGCTGTTGCGTTTCCAGATGATCTGGGGTCTTGGATGTCCCATGATGGTGCAGGTCAAGACCACACTCTGACCCACAGTCACCGTGGAAACACTTACTCTCTGCTCATCTGAGAGGCTCAGCTGAAACACCCCTGCAAAGACAAAAGGTCATGTTCATATTGTGTGCATGCATGTGTGTTTGTGTACGATGCTGGAAACAGAAAAATACTGAACACATGCAAAAGATTTATTCAAATTTCCTTTAAAAATGTGCTGCACGAACTCCAGGCATTTTGGTCACATATGTTGGTACAAAAATTTCTAGTGTATCACATGTCCTGTAGGAATAAATTAGCATAAAATGATGGAACACAATTTACATATCCAAGAAAAATGCTGCATGACAGTCCTAATAACAATTATTATATTATTTTCTTTTGTCCATATAAGATGGCTTCAAAAATTCAATGCTGTTGGTAAATTATGAAGTGTGTGTGTGTGTGTGTGTGTGTGTGTGTGTGTGTGTGTGTGTGTGTGTACCATGTTCTCTTAAGTTGTGGGGACAAAATGCTCCCAAGTGGTTATAAAAACCTGACATTTTTACCTTGTGGGGACATTTGTGGTGTCCCAAGAAGGTAAAACTCAGTTTTATAAAAATATGTGAATGCAATCAAAAAAAAAAAAAAAATAGCCAAAAGTCTTGTATTTTGTTGGATTACTTATGGTTAAGGTTAGGGCTTGGTAAAGGTTAGGGTCGTCATAGTTAGGATTAAGGTTAGGACCATAGAAGTGAATGGAAGGTCCCCAGAAGGTTAGAAATACAAATGTGTGTGTTACATATGTATCAGTTTTTCTTTTTTTTTTCACTCTGTATTCCAGTAGCATCCTGCCCTGAAGGTCCTTTGTTTGTCACAGAAATGGCAGGTGGCAGCACAAGACCATCCGGATACCACATAAACATAAGCATAAACTTGAGCGCTTGTCGTCTCTGCTTTAAGTATCAGCAGAGGTCAAACACGGGGTCACAGCTCCATGAGAGACTCAGATCACGGGTGAATGTGTCACTACTTCAGCTAAGGAAACACAGTCCGACCTGTTGTAAACACGGTGTTTAGTTTGTCTTGTCAGAACCAGAGATTGTCTACTAGATCCTGCTTGGACCATAGTGTTATTAATTAATGAATGATCGTCATTAGGTACACATTCTAACATTACTGCATTTTAGTTTGAGAATGTCAGCAAAGAGCTTAAAAAAATAACTGAGTGAGAAATGAAGATTGCAGAATTGGTTATATTTCATTGTTTAATGTGAAATGATTCTATTTAAATCATGTATGATGCATCGCTGTTGACACAGGTTCAGATAATCAGTAAGTCTTTCCCCTCTGGGTCATAGACACCCACTTCTCCAACAAAAAATGTCATTTTAGGTCCTTGGGGGTTTGCTACTCTTAGGCCTTTGTTTGCAGCTCGAGGAGCAGATAGTAGCTACGTCCCCAGGAGAGCACTCGCGGAGCTTAGCACATTTGTAAAACTGTGAGATGTAAGCGAAAAGACACTTTTTGAGAGCTGCACTCCATTACGTGGGAGAATTGCCAGAAGAAAAGAAAAGCTCCACAGGGGAATAAGACAAAAACGTGGAATGGAAGTGTCTCTGTAGTTATGGCATGCTTCACCTTAAAGTATATATTCAAGGTCACCTTAACAGTGCTAATCTGGTTCTGGATACTTTAAAAGCACTAAATGTTCACAAACAGGACATTACTTGATCAACTTTTTTTGCTCCATGGCCAGAAGGAAGGAGACTGCATGTTATGTATAGAAACACGTTTTTGGTTCTAAACTGCCTTTGAACTGATTGAAACGTGTCTAAGAATTCATCGCTGTTTCGTTGTGATAAGTAGGCAGCTTTTTGATAATGCTAATAATTCGGAGGGGAAAGCATGAAAATGAAAAAAAAAAAAAATGTCCAAGGAGTAAAAACGGAGTTGAAAGTATTTGTGGATTTTTCTTGAATTTAAATTGTGTTTCTCTGACTGTTATCCAAGCTCGGTCACGTTAACAAGCCAGGCACTGTAGTGAAATGGGTCACCGCTTTGAAGAACGAAGGTCCCACATTTACCATGTGCTAAACAACGTATCATTCATAGAATGTCACTGTGATAAAACAGCAGAACTTGTGGATGCTTAGAGAACACGTGAACACAAATGAAGAAAGACTTTAAAAAGGCTCGATAAATGTAGAAGATGATTGAAAGAGCCCCTTTTAAATTCATTAGTAAGCTTATTGTTTTGTTTTGCTTTTTCTCTTTTCACTAATAAATGTTAATCACAAAACATTTATGCGTTTCCAGTCCAGTTTCTCTTTGCATACAATTACGCATACCTCCTATTATCAGGCATTGCAGAAAACAATTAATCCAAAGAAAGAGATAGTCTTCTAGGTATTCCCCACAGTAAAAAAAAACATTAAAATTTACAATGTAAAGTTAAATGTATCATTACATTGTTAGGAGGTCATTGGTCAAAATCATCTACTTTCAGGCTCGTGCCATGTCCCTAATAATTCAGGACAGCCTTGTTCGTCTACCTGACAATTTGGATATTGATTCTTTTATGGATTGCTGAGATAATATCAAAGCAAACTGCAACTGTCAGTTCCAGTCTTTCTGTTGAAATTGCTATTTCCAAGTCTAACAGTGCATGCATTTAAGGGCAGTTCCCATCAGAAATCATACTGCTTACAGCTGAATTTTTTATTGTTTTTTTTTTTTTTTTTTTTTTTTTCCAGAGGAAAACTAGCCATCTAATTTCAAACCTTGTAAAAAGTCTCTGTCATCCAAGTTATTGGTCCTAAAATTGCAGCTGGTCAAACAAGCAGTAAGAATGCATGAAAAGTGGGAAACAACTATTTTTATTTAAAATCTTAAACAGTGATAAATCCCAATAGATGTAGGGAGTATGAAGGTGCTGATATTTTACAGTCATCTAATTTTGGAAAATCCTGCAGTAGTTAGGGTGGAGATACAGTGACATCCTTAATATCTTGTAGAAGTATTTTTTATATATATCAGACTAAATCCTAAATCGGTGAGATATTATGAGAATTTCAGAAATGGGAATTGAATCAGTGAGTTCTTCAATGTCTGTTACAGGAAACTATTTTTTAGTGATCTAGGTAAAATAACACAGAATTGCTTTATTACATTGTCTTGGCCAGAAGACTAAATAATATTAATAAGTTCTACTACTACTAATAATAAAAATAATAATAATAATAATAATAATAATAATAATAATAAATGACTGAATGAGTGATAGTGTATCTATGAAAGTTAACGACCTTATATATTCAATGTTTTAAGCCATACATGAGGAGCGCAGGCCTATGACCATCCACTAATTGCCATCACGTTACTGGCTGTAACTGAAGCTCAGCTTCCACCACGTGGTGACAGTCCCTAAAAGGTGTTTGCTTTGACAACCCCCAGAGGGACTTAAACATTGACGCATGGCCCACCTCACAGGCCATGATTTGAGCAAATGCCTCTCTCAAGTAGACAGTCCATTCTCTTAGCATTAGTCTGGGTTACTCTCACTTCAAATGGTCTCGATGGGAACAAAGGCTGACGTGAATTTTAAAAAGAGGCTCATGTAAGAGATGGACTATAACACTGTTTACAACACGGACAATAACAGATTCTTCCCCATCGTTTTTGCAGTCTTGTAATTCCTATGACTGGCCGTACATATTAGATAGCAGTTTGAATGATTCGCCATTTGCTAAGCACATTAATGAGTGCAAATGATAAATTAATACAGATGCAGTTTTGGTCTTCACGGGTCGGTTCATTATTGGGGTGGAAAAAAAATGATTAAATGCCATGTTAAAGTTTGTAAGTTGCCTCACAGCCCCAAGGACAAACCACAGAATATGAAAAATGTTCTTTTCCTATGGTCAAGTGGTCTCTCATCCATGTTCAAGGCCAGGCCCGATGCACTAAGGATTAATGCAGGCAGGAAATAAAGGGAAGAGAAGCAAATTTAAAGTAAAATCTTTACTGAGTCTATTGAAGTGCACTTTGACGCATCCTTCTTGTCTGATCTACACTGTAATCCACTGTATCCTTCCAAACACTATTTCCTGTCTGAAACAATGATTGCCATTATGGCCGAAGGGCAAACAGTTGGGTCCTACGGATACAGTGTGTTACTCCCCAGAATTTTTTTCTGATCCGTTGTAGCATAAATCCTTTCTCTGTTCATCATGTTGCTGAGAAATTAATTAAATGAATCATTCACCAAAGACAATTTCCTTGGTGCTACTTAAAGGTAATTGATTTTTTTAATGTGAAAAGAATGAGCAATTAATGCAAATTAAGTTCTAATTGTCCACAGTGATATTTTTTTTGCTGTAGGGTAAATGTTTCAGGCACTCTTAAGTGTTCATTTCAAGCTCATTACTAAATAAGTACATATACATTAAATACTATCTGTACACTAATAGGCCATTATAATTAATCTTTGGCTTTGCAATACATAACTTATTTACAATTCATGTATAAATTTCTAGTTATGCATTAAATATACATGTAAAGCATATTAATATTTAATGGTAAGATCATTTTAGATTACTGAGAGAGTCATCCAAGTTAATTTTGAGTGAATGTGTTTACAACAGGGAAAATATCTACTTTGTGAAACAGGACTTTCAGTTAATATTTACCTATAGATCTATTTCAGAAAATCTGAGCAATCACGTATAAAGGAATTATGTCCCAGTTGTTAACATAAATGTCGGTAGAATGTGGCCTATTCAATCTGTTCACTATGACATACAGGTGAAAAAATGTAAAAAAAAAAAAAACTTCCAATGACATGGGAAGGGCTTGTCAGACAGAAGCAAAAATGTGACTCCTTATCCATCTTTTGTTTTCTTTTAAAGTTAAAAAATAGCACAAACAAGATATAATGCTGGAGGGAAACTTTTCAAGGAAAGGGCGGTTTTTCTTTCCATCCTCTTGGAGCTGTCAGTGTTTTCAGTTTCTTGACAGCTACGAAAGCCGAGCGTTCCCTTAGCATCATTTCCTTGCGTAGCGCACATGAGACGCGGCGATGCATCTGTTGTGTTTCCTCTGAATACATTTCCCTGGAAATGCTAATTGTAAACACACCTCGTCAGTAGATTTTAGCAATGTACCCAGCCTAGGCAAATGTCAGAGGAGACTGACTGGGAAGTGTCAGAATCAGATTAAAGAAGGAGAGGAAACAATCAGGGATTTATAACACCACAGCTTCCATGAGAGGTTATTATTATCTTGTATAACAACGAGGGGGAAATTAGAAATACAGTTTCTTCATTCGTTTTTTTTAACAAGTTCTAAAGAAACCAAAACATTATGTTGAATTAATGATGCTGTCTTGCAGAATGTTATGAGGAATAGAAGTTCCAAGAGGCACAGGAAGATTACACAAAGACGAGAATCAAAAGGGACTTTCTGTGTAACACAGGAGGATATAAATTCAGCCAAAGAAATCTGCATCGTGACGCAAGTAAAAATGATCTACAAGCAATTAATAACCTGGATTCAACGTGAAAACATTGCGATTTTACCTGCTTCAGTAAAACACAAATGTTTAAAAAATGTTTAACTGGACAAAATAACGAGCTGATTAAGATGCGTTCGACAAAAATAAAAAAAAAAAGAGAAACAAGTCTTCGGTAATAAACTACCGCTTTGACTACAGGCTATATAATTCAGTAAAATATTCAATATTAACAGCATTGTTTTCAATACATTATTGAAAATTCAACCACAGATATTACTTGCATGATATAACTCGATTAAAGCTGTCAGCCTACCTTGTATAAGTGATTTACTGAAAACTTTAATCACCTACTTGGTTTTCCTAATTGGCTGAACACAACAATGATAGCCACTGAAATAGGCATAGAGTTAAACAGTGTAATTTTTTTTTTTTTTTTAATGAGGGAAAACAGTGGTTTAGTGATTAACACCTTGCACCTCCAGTGTTGAGGGTTCTAATTGTGCCTCCAGCCCTGTATGTGTGGTTTTCATGTTCTCCCCATGCTTTGCAGGTTTCCTCCAGGTACTCCAATTTTCCTCCCACAGTTCAAAGACATGCGTTGTAGGTTAATCGGTATGCTTAAATTGTCAGTTGTGTGTGACTGTGCCCTGTGATGGGCTGGCATCCCATCTCGAGAGACCCCGTCATGTGCCCTAGGCTGTCTGGGATAGGCTCCAGCCCCCCTGAATAGGATTAAGTGGTTTGGAAAATGGATGGATGATTTTATGACCTGAATAGGGCTGTTCTGTGTCAGGGTACCTATTTAAAGATCACATGGCAGCTGTGTCTCCAGGGGTTACAATCAGTCTATCCTTCTTCCCAGCACTTTTCCTGAGCAGGATCCTGAGGCCTTGCCCAAGCAGCAAAGGACACAAGGTTGGGGTAAACATGAATGGGATGCAAATCCATCACAGGGTACATAAATACACCCTCAAAGTCATACATATTGGCTAATTTACCAACTGCTCTGTGTTGCATAGATACCAATTAGCCAAACAGTGCCTCTTTGGACTGTGGGAGGAAACTGAGGTGCCCACAGGAAATCCGTGCAACAGAGAGAGGAACATACAAACTCGGGAGACAGAACCGAATAAGATTTAAACCCGTAACATAGAGGGGTGAGATCCCGGTACTCCTTCTGAGCCACCATGTCATGATGGTAATCTCACATTTAATTATGAATGTTAAATGAAAATGAATAAGGCTTGTGGCAGGTGTGGGCACAGGTATCACAGGCCAGCTTCCCATAGAAGCAGGTTTATGTGGGGAACTGGTTCCTCAGCACTAAAACACAGTCAAGTGCTAGGGCTTCAGGAGGTGGGTCTGGGTGACCTCATTCAGAACAACAAGTGGCTAGGGCCAAGCTGGAAGCGGGAGTGAACAGGGCATCTCCCTCCCTCTGCCAGGGCTGCCACTTTTCTTCTTCCTTACCCCAGAGGAAAAGTGGTCTGGGGTAATTAGTGCCCACCAGGTGGGTGGGACTAAGGGTGTGGCTTCTTCTGGAGTGTTTGATTGACAAGTGGCCGCTGTCCTGGGTTCTGAAGGAGATGTGGATTGTGGGCCCTGCAGGTGGTGTCGTGACCGGGTCTATATGCATGTGTGCATGTGCTCAGGTTTGTGTATGTATCTGGGCTCCTTTATAGGGCATGGCCATGACTTCATAAAAATAATTTAGGAAGTTATGGAGCTACATACGTGTCCTGAACTGCATCAAAATGTACCTGACTAGACTAATGATACCAACAGAGACCCTAGGATACCTCCAGCTGAACACCCAGGCTCAATTTAACTAATTAAGCCACATCTCCTGCCCTGAAATACTGCTTTACTGTGTGGCTTTAATTGCGTATTTGAGTGTAACATCAATGAATGTCCTAAATTAATTAATTTGCTTTTTTTTTTCTTTCACCTAGGTGTGTTTTTATGTTCTTTGTGTGCTCTTTTAATTGTTCAGAAGTTGATTACACCTATTTTTATAACTTGCATTAAAGATAACACCTCTGAAGCCTCCAGCGAAAACATTAGTGGAAAAGGCTTTTTTTTTTTTTTTTTAATTATTATTTTCTAATTACTTTTCAGGAAAATAAGCATGCTGATCTGTATAAAAATCAGGAGTCTGTTCCCTTGTTTATGCCTGGGTCAAAAAAGACCTGATCGTTTATGATTGTATTATCTGGGCATCACTCCACCGTTCATGGGGTTTTCCATCACTTTTTTACACTTATTGGTTAAATAATTTATGAACACATGTCCAAATTACTGTCATCCAAGATATTTGATTTAAAATTGACTTAATTACATTTATAAGCTCTCCTTCTCAAATTTTTCAAGCATAAGGCTCCATGTGAGTAATCTTGTGAGATGAAATATTTTCACCAGTGCTTCACAGATGAAAAAATGCACTTCTTGTCCTGTTATTAACATAACAACCCCTTTTGTCCTCCCTGTGAGTTTTCCAGCTGATCAGAGCACATTATCAGAAATACCACTCAGAAAGTGCACCTGCTTTTAGCTAATGCTCACAGAAGATGTACCTTCAGATCCATCACCAAATGGAATAATAGATGATTTCCAGGACTGCTTATCCAGCACAGTGTCCAGGCATGCTAAGAGTTTATCTCAGAAAGTGCAGGGAATGAGGCTGGATTCTGCCCAGACTGGATGCCAGGCAATCACAGGGCATCCAGAGATGGAGCAATTTACAGGAAATGCTTCACCTAAACCATATGTCTTTGGCTGAGGTAGAAAAGCGGAATGCCTGCAGATAAACCCCAAAAACATGGAGAATCATGGGAACTCCACACAGAAATCAAGATAAATCAAATGATAATAAATCATATCAATTTAGCGGTGAAGCTGCTTAACTGATGAACACACGAACATGTGTGGTGATGCATATTTAATATTCAGATAAATATTGTTTGTAAGC
The DNA here is from genome assembly GCA_009936485.2 of Gymnarchus niloticus. Taxonomy (NCBI): domain Eukaryota; kingdom Metazoa; phylum Chordata; class Actinopteri; order Osteoglossiformes; family Gymnarchidae; genus Gymnarchus; species Gymnarchus niloticus. The sequence continues at coordinate 49,286 of JAACJT020002220.1, forward strand.
TGCATTCTTTCCTTATGAGTAAAAGACATGATCACATCAGCACAAAAAACAGCTGATGAATAAATAAATTACAGTTTTTTTTTTTTTGGAATTTTTCCCATGCTCCAATACTCTGTCACAAACAGTAAACAATAATGTGACTGATACCTTTTACAAGCATAAACACCAGGGTTCCTTTTGAACTTTTGTTAAAAAGGGGGATTCTGTTCATTTAATTTCGTAATGAGAGAATATGATTACATCAGAATGACAAAATGAACATGTTTGAAATTTATCTATTTATGATTTAAAAACTGACTACGCTCACTATTTTCCGTATAATCAAATTACTATTTATTGCTTAACTTATCAAGGCTACATTTTCTTTTTTTTCCTTTTTGCAATGTGTAAAAAAATAAGACAGGAATCGATTTGCATTATGAATTCCAAGACGGACCACCTTGGGAGCTGGCGTCTGCTGCCATGCATCTTAAGGTGGACAAAAATGACTTGAAATCAATTTTTACTGTCATCCGAGTATAATGTCCGTATTCTGGGATGGTTCTGGAATACTAGGACAGGTATTCGTATTGAACATGGTATTACAGCCTGCCACAAGCTCCCAAAGCAAACAGAACTCTGAGTAAACTGAATGATTGAAATTAAAATGAATGTAGAAAACAGAACAGAACTTTGAATGAAAGTTGGCCTGCCTTGTAAGTGTGTCACCTGTAGGCATTCAAAGGAAACTAAGCCGATAGAACTACAAGTTCTAAAAATATAAATAAGACACAGGAGGTAAGTCTTAAAATAACATTGCCCATAGTGGTGGTACACTCTACACATGGAATGTAATTGTAATTTGTTTCAAATGGACACTTCCATGCTTTTAAAGTTAAAGTATCAAATAATATTACATCAGTCTAAAAATGTATGTCTTACTACAGAAGAAACATGAACCCCCGTAAAGGTCAACAGTGTCCATCTGAAAAACAGCACTCACCAAATGCTTGATAAAACTCTTCCCTTGACAACTGTTCATCATCATTGCCGTCATCATACTTCAAAAGATCAAACAGTGTGCACAGGGACTTATCCTTGGCTAGCCTTTCCTGCTTGATGATCTGTAACACAGCAATTTGAACAGCTCTGGTTAAATGATGAAGTCTGTGGCTGGCTTCTGTCTTTCACTATAATAAATATGTCAGGAGAGTGCAGTTATTGAGTGCTAAGCAGGATGTGTCGTTTTGTTCTACAGGTATGTCGGAGCATACGGTTATTGAGTATTGAGTAAGTTATTATATTCTATAGGTTTGTTCAGGGAGTATGGTTACTGAGTTACTGTAGGACGTGTCATTTTGTTCTATACAGTACTGTGCAAAAGTCTTAGGCAGGCAATGAAGATTATGTTTAAATCATGTTCATGCTGGTGTAAAACTTGTATATATTGTAATGTTAAATTGTGTTTATTTGTCAGAGCAAAAATACAATTACTGCCCAGATAAATGGCCTTAAACATTTTCTTGAACTGCCTAAGACTTTTGCATAGGACTGTAGGTATATTAGGAGAGTACAGTTGGTTAGCATTGAGTAGGTTCCCTTGTTCAGTTTCAGCTGAAATGTCAGGAGAGCACAGTAATTGGGTGTTGAGACGGATGTGTTATTTTGTTCTATAGGTACGTATATCAAGAGAATATTCAGTGTTGAGTTGGCTTTTTGGTTTAGGTTTAATTGGCATGTCAAGAGAGTACAGTAATTTCATGCTGAGTAGGACTTGTCATTTGGTTCTATCAAAACTGTATGTTTTTATTCTATAGAGTAGGATTTCTTTTTTTTTTTTTAATTGGATTGGCATGACAGTGTCAATGTGGTTTTTGCATTGTGAACTGAAAAGTTCATTATTATTCTGAGTGTGAGATAACAGGAATAAGAAAGAATAAACTGAAACCCTGTGATGCATCCTGACATTGAACAACTGTTTTATTAACCGCTGTTCTTTTTAATAGTTAAAATGAAGATTGCCAGAAGGCATCTGGATCATCTCTAGGGCTAGTTCATTTTACTGAAGCTGGAATTCTAGAAAAACATTCAGTGGCCGTTATTTGTTTAATTAACCAAACCTTCCTCACACATGCTTGGGTTCTCTGGAGTACCTCAAACCAGGCAGATACCAGTAACCCACTGGGTAATATGAGCATTGGGCTGAGAACCATTAGAGATCAGCAAATTAAAGGAAGCTTCCATGAATCTTTCTACTGCAGATGTCATGTACCTGCCATGACATTTAGCTCTCTTTGTAAACATGTCCTGTCCACAGGCACACATCTGTATAAAAGCAATGTGTTTTCTCCTTTTCTTCTCACCTGGGACAGCTCATCATTGTCAACTAGTCCATTGCTGTCTGTGTCAAAGTAGTTAAACATCTGGTCCACCAGAAGTTTCTGCAGCAGCATTTGGTCCAATTGATCCCCTTTATTGCCTTTTTTCATGAACTTCTGATTTTGAATGGCAAGCATCTTGTTTTTCAGCTTTCCATAGTCACCTGGCTTACATTTATCACCTGGAGAATGACAAGAGACAAGAGCAATTTGCATTTTTATTTCCTGTATGATTTCACCCCTTGGTACAATAAAACAGTATGAAATAATTCTTTGAAAACAAATATTTTGGATTTTGACACAGAAATACACAAAGCACCACTTATACAGACGCAAGCTATCTTTGTGGGCACTACAGTAACACATCAGAAGTCAGTTAAACAGTATTCTAATTTCCATCCATCCATCTTCCAAACAGTTATCCAGTATACAGTTGGATGGAGCTTGAAGACTTTCCCAGGAAGCAGAGGGCACAAAGCCAGAGATAACCTGGATAGGATGTTGGTCTGTTTCAGGGCCCTACTCAAATTCTACTACAGCCACTATAATAGTTCCATTCAATTTTGTTTATATAGAGCATTTAACAAGAAGCACTGTCACAAAACGCTTTACATAGTCTCAGGCCCAGAGTCCCCAGAGAGTAAGCCAAAGGTGACAGTGGCAAGGAAAAACTCCCTCAGGAGGAACAAAACAGTACTGTGCAAAAGTCTTAGGCAGTTCAAGAAAATGTTTAAGGCCATTTATCTGGACAGTAATTGTATTTTTGCTCAGACAAAAAAACACAATTTAACATTACAATATATATGAATAAAGAGTAATAGAAAAAAGTAGTAAAAATAATTTCTTCTGTTCTGTAAAATATTACTGATATCTGATTGGATGGCTCAAACAACATAACTTTGGTTTCCAAACCTCTCCTTGAAAGAATCTCAGCCATTCCATGTATTTCTTAATTTTCACCACCAGCTAAGTTAACTTGTGTACTTAACTAGCTAATTCACGTTATGAGGTCTTAATTAGCCTGACAAGGTGCACTCCTAGGTGATCTCTTTAAGTACATGACTATGTTGGATAATAACTGTATATTCTGGGGTGAAATGAAGAGATGTTTAGAAATATGGAAACTGACACACTTTGACCAACCTGAAGTCATAGCTTTACACCAGCATGAACATGATTTAAACATAATCTGCCTAAGACTTTTGCACAGTACTGTATGTTAATGTTATTAGGTATGAGAAAGCCAAGAATAAAGACAAGAAATTGAATCTAGATTTTGAAATACATTTTAATTACCTTTACTAAATTACAGGTACAAAAATACTTAAGTTTTACTTTGGAAAAAAAAAAATTAGGACTGCCTTCTCACATTCTTTGATCGCAATATCACTCCAACTTTCTCTCAAAAATGTGTCTCTTTTTAAATGAACATTTTTATTTCTTTAAGTATAAAAATAAATTCAACCTAGCTGTATTTCAGATAAAAGGAAAAATATGTAAGCATTTCAGAAATAAAAAAGAAAAACACTGAACAAAACTGATGACAATATCAAGGGCTCCATTTGAAAAGACAAAAATACATATAATAATTCACTTAAACAACATTAAGCACCACTGAAATCAGTTTTGGTGAGTAACAGCAACTCTTGACTCTTGGATTTTCCAACAAGCCCAAAATTGAAGTGAAGAAAGGTTGGGATTTTAACATGTTCGCATGAACTTTTATTTTTAAATATTCACACAGGAATCTGAATAGTGAAATTAATGTAGGAATGAAACTCACAAGCGTCACAGCACACTTTTAAAACAAAATCACATGCGAAGAATTAAAGACTGAACATGCACTTTGCTAACTATAACCCATTAAAATAAAAACCAATAAAACTCTTATTTTGCCCAAGATACTAGCTAGCATATCATCTGGCTGCTGCAGTCCTTATCATGCCAAGGTGTTTTCTTTTAAAATGCTCAAATGTACAGCTTGTGCTCCTGTGCACTGAACCCATCCAGACATGTCTTGCACCTGACAACATTTTTCGTTTGTATTTTTGTGAAATATTCCCATACTTTGCTGTTTTCCAGTCTGTTTGGGTTCCAGCATTTTCTTTAAAATGTGACTGTGAGCTGTGTCTTCTTATTTACAGACTTTGGATATAGCGCTCCACTGATTAAAAAAAAATAAAAGTATCATGCATCATCTGAGTTTAAAATTATTTTATGTTATGTCCTGGGAGTTCAAATGACTATTTAATAATGAAAATACGTCTGATTTTTTTCTTGTCGATGATTTCCGTTATTCCTTTCAGCCCTACGCTGATGTAAACTCACCATCCTTGAAAGGTAACCATGACCCTTTTGTATTTTTCAATAGTGTTTACAGATTTCAAGTAAAAAAAACAGCTAAGACATCCTCTCAGTTAACTGCAGAAACTTTACAATTTGTCAGGTTAACACAACTCCGGGAACTGAAGCATAACATGTTATTGATGCCTTGAAGGTCTCCTTCAAGCAGTTGTCACTGAAGTTGAAAAAAAAAAAAGAGAACCGACTTGTGAAAAACACACAATGGCTCTACAACTGCCTCAGAAGCCTTCCATCTGTTGATCTGAGGTGCCAGTAACATTACCTGCAAATGGAAGATTGACAGCCGGTCCAGTCTGGGGTACCAGACTTTCTGACGGACTTCCCAACAATCAAGGTTGTATTTCCAGATTTTCATAAATCTGAATGGAGCAGGAGACTTTAGTACTGACATGAGGAACCATATGCAGGTCTTCTGTATTTCTCAATAGTCACAGGACACCAGTTCTTTATTAAGAGAAAGCAGCCTTTCACCAAAGACCTGCTAGGTCTTGTAGGGAAGGCTGGGAGAGAATTTCAGAAGTGCGGGCGAGCCTTTACAACACTGAGAAGAAAAATGGGAAATCACTGATGAAGAGATACAGATCAGGGCATGGCAATGGCTTTAGACCCCAACAATCTGATTCTCAAGTGGTAGCATCTGAGCTGATGGAATCTTGTTCATCCATCTATCTTCTAACTGCTTATTCTTGTCCGGGTTAGAGAGAGGGCCTGGAGCCGATTCCAGGCAGCACAGGGACGTAAGCTGTGGTGCATCCTGGATAGGATGCCAGTCTGTTGCTGGGCACAGGCACACAGTAATAATGTATAGACAATTTAGAGCCTAACTGCATGTCAGAGGAGACATGGGGAGAACATGCAAATGCCACAGAATGGAGGTCTAATTTGACCCCCACCCAATCCTGGAAGTGTGAGGCAACAGTGCTACCAACCCCTATGGCTTTAATATACCCAAAACATAAAGTAAAAACTACCATGGGCCATTTTCAATATGTCAAACACTTTACAATTTATGTACGTTTGTGAATTTTCTTAATATGCTTTGCTTAAGTGTTACTGTCCATAGTCAAAAATTAGACAATGTAAGACATAAAACTCCACATTATCATTGAAGAGTGGATCAGTAGGAGGATAATTAAGGATTGGGGGGAGGGGCTTCCATGTTAATAATCAAGGGTATGTCAGATGTACCCATAAATAAGCATAAAATCATGAATGAACTTTACATTGCTATTAGCTCATTCCAGAACTGCCAAGCAGCCACCGCATGTCAGCAAAGGAGCTCTACGTATGTGGAAGAAGTCTTTTCTCTCGACCTCATCAGAAAAACCCACCATCTAAAATTTGCTCGAGTAAAAAAATCTTGGTAACTCCTTAGCTTTTTGGGATCAAAGTGCTTCAAGCTAATTAACTGAAACTGGAAAGAGGGATGGCAATTTGGGAAGGAATTAAATTGTAAACATATATCTGCAGGGTGGCTTAAGTTATGCTTTAGGGTGGGCTGGTAGCTGGTGGCGCTGGGCTTTTTTTTTTTTTGGAAAACAACGTGATTTCACAAATCATCGGACTGATGTTCACATGTTGCACTGGGGTCACTGTCCAAACGTCGCTGGCTTAAATCAAAACACGGTTCGTTTAAACACTGACAAGACATTATATGTGAAAGCTGTCGCTCCGCATGACTGTAGCCATACAGTGAATTTGAAAATGATTTAAAAGTTAGCCAGAGATTTCACAAATGAAAATATATTCTAGATGTTTAAAATATTGCAAACTTGAATATCTTTGCCCCGCCAGCTAACCATGCATTCAGAACTGTTATCATCCAGACACAAGTATTTTGATGTACACAGGTGTCTTGTTAAAAGATTTGAATTTCCACATATAACCAACCCATCCTGCATTGCTGTAATTAGATTTTTTCAATCCTCAGCCAGACTTTACACAATGACAATGCTTATTACGCAAATTTTACGTAGAATTTTCTTTCAAATGCAATTTAAGTCCAGATATGTTTAAGATGACACTGATTATCCACCCAGTTTTGCCAATGTATCCTTGCTATCCATATAAATGGCAAGACTTTTTAAAAATTCAGTTCTGCACACATACTTGATTTGGTCTGTTACATAGAGAGATGCAGCATACACTTTCCTGATGTCAGCACCACTGTGGTTGCGGGATAAGCAGTCAGACAGCTGTTTCGCAAGTCTTTTGTGAATTGGTCATGGAGTTTAAGAGGCTGAAATTTTAACCAAAGAAAAATCTGCGCATCCACAATTTGTGGATGGCGCTGAACTTTCTATTTCCTAAGCCTCCTGTACCACATGACCTGGCGTTATCCGCACGAAGGTCTGGAGCTCTGCGCTTGGCGATAAGGGCAGAGTGGGAGCTGCTCGCATGATGCGATGGCGTCTGCCAGAAATGCGAGAGGATCGTGTCTCAGGCTGTGACTGTGGCATTCCATGCTGGTGCTCTATTTATGTATCCATCATCTGGGATGTGCTCAGAGCTGATTTAACGCTTTAGTGGCCTGTTTCCATCGAGGGTTACTGCCCTCATATCTCATCTTTGCTTGTTTCATACAACGCTGGAGCCAGAAATGGTCACACTTTGGAAGCTGGATGGCATGCTTGACTGCCAGACATGTTGCAGGTTCCTCTGGGAGGCCAAGGACCTTGGGAAGGAGGACAGGCCGATCCATACCTGTTAATGTGTTTAGCTAATTCACCCAAGCCAGGAAAGCGGAGTAATAAAGGGAGAGATTTTTAGGTTGATTATGCCTGGTTGAGCCTGCCTGAACTGGCCCATTAACCAGATGGTTCGGTGGTTCGGTGCTATGATGGTTAGCGTGTACTGCGGCTGTGTGCTTGGTTAGTCATATAAGTGTTGAGACATCGATGAGAATGAATGTAGCAGAACCCCATAATTTCTGAGAGAAATTCCGTCATTTTTCACTATAGGGGTGAAAGGAAAGCAGCTCTAAAGCCTTTTCGTTATCAAATGAGGTTTTGCTTAAACATTTTTAAAGCAAACATCTGCCACTCCATCTGTCATTTGTCCCATATGCAGCAGAAATGGCAGTCATAATAAAAAATGATAAAAATGCGTTTGTGCCAGATGAAATGTTATGGGTCCTGGAAAGATCAGTGACAGTGAAGAGCACAAATCAGAGGCATGTCAAGAGGGAATTTTGAGCTGAGCAGATTTACTGGCACATTCATATTCCGAGCAGTGCTGCTGTTCACAGTCCAACGTATGGGCAAATCAGTTTTGCTCTTAAATTTATAATATTTACTATAATAATAACAGAAAAAAAAATCGTCTCCTTTACAATGCAGATTCCTCCTTCCTTCAAGCAAGTACATTTCCTTCACCCAGTTGATAATTGGTTCCAAAATGGAATTAGGCATGATCTTCTGCTTGCTGCCGTTTCATCAAAAAATTATCAACAGTCATTAATTACTCAAGTATATGACAACAGGGACACAGGAAAGAGCCAGGATTTAGATATTAATTCACAATTTTCATTAATGTTCACGAGTTAAGATTTTATGTTGCTGCAATTAGGGAAATTATTTTGGCCTTTGTTTGGCAAAAAACACAACCAAGGTATTTGATGGAGGTAATTTTAATATGCATTGCAGGATTACAGGTCTTAGCCACCTAGCTTGAATTTCCAATATCTCTTTACTGCAAAACACATATATGTTTAACAACATTTAAAAAAGGAGTTTGCTAAACCAAATTAACATTCAGAACGTAACTGTGCAGTTTTGAAAAATTTTGCAATCTAGATGTCAAAGGTCACTGGAAGACAGATGCTTGGCCTTTAGCGTCACCAAGAGTCACGTCCGCTGCCTGCTGGTCTATCACATGAATATTAAATAAGGGGTGCATTTGACATCACAAGTGGATGTGATATATATTTAATGATGGAGTGTTCCATATGACATGACAGGTGGAAGTGGTACATATTTCATGAGGCTGGGCATGAACCTGTGTGGCAATCTTAAACAGATATGGTGGTAAGTAAAGGAGGGGGTGATTATGGTGAAAGAGAGGGAAAAAATGGTCAGATTCACCAAAAGATAATATTACTGTAATAATGACAACTCAAAAAAGAACAAATAAAAATGGATAAAGTACCCATAATGCTTGTGATTCACATTTTGACTGCCATTTAGAATGCGTCTTTAAAATAAAACTTCTTAATTTCTTACAATAATTATGTTCCCAAAAAAGGGATATTGGTAAAATAAATATTGACACTAAAGATTTAAGGAAAGAGATACAAGTGAGAGTAACGAGTGAAAGAAAAAAATAACCAGTGATATGAACGGTGAAAGAAAGATTTATTAAGATGGCTAAAACTGAAATGGAAGAATTTAGGAAAGAGCAAAGAACCAATCATATGGGGAGAGAGAAAATATTAATCAGAGGGAAAAAACTGATGAAAATGATATGGTAAATAATTTTAGAACATTGTGTCTGCAGAAAAAAAAACTTCTGAAATCTTTTCCTCAACATGCAATATATTATCTGGATTTGACCTCATTGAATATTCGTGATGTCATGCACATGACACAGCACCTGTCATCCAATGACTTTTTTCAATTCCTGATGTCAACAAACTGTTACACTTAGCAGTATTACAGATGAAAAGCTCATATATTTTTTTTGTACTATTGCTTTGTGGTTTTCTTTGATGCCACCTTTTTGTCACATCCACAACCAGCCGGTCACACCCAGCTCATTACTCGCCGCCCCCAGAGAACTGAATCTGTTTTACCTTAACAGAGCTACATACAGCCTTGCAATATTCCAGATACCTGCAAAGTATTGGGTTCCATGACCGTACTGAGCATTTCATTGTCATTTTCTTTCGGTTACCAGTATATACATGATCCCTGCTAGTTCAATTCAATTTAATTTTATTTATATAGCGCTTTTAACACGGAGC
>JAACJT020002221.1:0-12627 GCA_009936485.2 Gymnarchus niloticus
CCCCCCCTCCAGGTCGCCCCTCCCACTCACATATCCTCCAAAATGGCCAACTGATGACCAGCTCCAGCTCTGGCTCCTCCCACATTCCACACAGGATTAGTGGAATGCGGGCTTCAATTAAGGGGAGCCGTAGGCTCTGGCACTGAGGATCAACCCCAGATCACCACACAACAGTAAAATATATTTTCAGTAACATGAAAGCTGTATCTCTCCAAAGATGAACCTGATCAGAGGTGTACTTGACCAAGGCTACTTTCTTAGTGGTTAATTTGAGTTGGATAAACCATTGACTTATCAAGACTGCAGCTCGCACAAGTGTCCAGCTTTAATATGATGGTATTTCATTATAAGTAGTAAGTGAAATTATTGGAATTATGGTCCTGATTTTTGGGATTAACTTCCCAAGCGGGAAAGGGAACTGGAAAACAATCACTGACAAACAAAAATATGGAGCTTGGACAAGTGGTGTGGAAGGTAAATAAAAACGGTAACTGTTAGTCAGATCTGGACGAATCGGTGGAAAGACTGCGGAGAACTAAGGGGGTCAAATGAGCCCCTGCCTCCAGGGCACATGGTTATCCCCCACAGACACACAAGACATTATATGACAGGATTATGGTGCTGGTGGTATGACCGAATGAACCTGTGTGTTTCCTTGAAGGCACCCAGACGAACACAGTCCCTCCTAAAAAGAGGCACAAAGGTAGTCTGGAGGACAACTCTGGAGACTCACCCAGCCGCAGCTTTCCGTGACGACCGTTTGCAGAGCCACAGTCAGGCCTGACCAGGTACCAGGCCAGAGCCCTGCGCCCTGCCAGCGCATCGGCATCCCCGCACTCTGCAAGGTCGTTTCTTACTTTTTAGGTTACGCCGAGCTCTCAGCAGAAGTGGTGCTGCCGGAGCTCATTGGACCTGCAAACTTGGGCATTCAGTGCGGAGCTTTGCTCTTCAGGATCTGGCCACAATCTGAATGGACCTCACTTCAAAGGAGGGAGACCCACCACGCCTGTCTGAGTGTCAGTCTGAAACATCATCTAAAGTTAAACAGCACACGTCGAGACGTGTGTGTCATTCGATTTAGTTTAAGGTGGAGTAACCATGTGTTCATTTCCACCGTGCGTTACTCCAACATGCTTCTGACTGTCCTTAGTTAACCCTTCAGTTTGGATTAGCCTTCTAGCAGAGGTGTAATCCTGGTCAAAGGTCGATTCTCACCTCACCGACAGCAGACATGACATTTTTCATCATCAGCTGCTCAGCAAGCTGGTGCAAACCAGGTTACTCAACTCAACAGGTGTAAAATTAATGCTAAAGCATATATTTGTTTAATAATGATACTAGCATATAAACAGTGTAACGATACAAACAGTTGTGTTCGATTTAAAGGGTATTTTAAATCTGTTTCAGAACAATATTCAGTGTTTGCTTATAGTAAATAATGGAACTGTGAATTATGGACATCAGAGTGTGTATAATTTTAGACGTTGATTTGTTTACATTTGAAATTACATGGTAAAGTCAAGAAAAATGTGTTGTTGGGAGATGTTTACCTTAAAGACTGGAGTGCTTTTTCAGTCATCAGGTAGAGCTTTGAAATAGCATCCAGTTTGTGAAAAGCTGAGCTGTACTGTAAGGACGCGGGTAGGAAGGTAGGACGAATACTCAGACCCAGACTGATGATGTGGTCGTCCAGCTCTTTGCTGCACTAAGTTCAGTACTAAGAATTTCCTTTGAGATAAAGTATCCATCCATCCATCCATCCATCCAGTAATCTATGCACAGACACTAACAGAAAGGTGTCGGTATGGTTTACATCTCTGCTATTTGTCATGCATGGGAGATAAAGCTGCTGCTACGCTTTCATATGTCTTGCATTGCCACCTGCATTATCCATGATGGTGTTTGGCTATTAACATTCCTCGACAGTATTTCAATGCGGCGTCACTCAAACTCGCGGCAGCATCTGCATGACGTTCTTGTGTGTGCTGTGTGTTTCAAGCCAGTGAATTTTGCAAGTACCAGGTTATGAAAGCAGTCTGGGAGATGTATTATGCTATATGTGATGCACTGCGACACGACAATGTAAATCGAAAAGCACCGACGTTGCGATGCATGTGCTGGAATGCATTGTCTGCTTTATGAGGAGGTACTTTTTGTTTTTATCATTATTTGGAATCTCAGCATTGCTATATCAACGTAGTTACACAACTGACAAAAACACAAGACCATAATTTGGCTGTGTGAGAACGTTAAGTAGCATTTAGCTTTTGTACTGTATTAGTCTATAAGTCTAAATAACTCTGTCTCAATGATGATATGAATGTTTGGTTTTTTCACCATATTTTGTATGGATTTAGGGTTTCTCTGTATTTCTGTAGAATAATACATTTCACGTAATACAGTTAAGAGTTTTTATGTTTTAATGGTTAGTCTTCAAATATTATTATTCTACCCTCTAATTAAATAAGTTGTAATTTAACTGAGGGTGGTGTGTTATTACTATTTTTGGGCTTAGCTGTATGTATGTATGTTTCTGTGCTTAAGTCCACCACCAGTCCCTTGTCCCGTCAATGCGCTTGAGAAATAATGCAATTCTGATTTTAGCTGTAATTATCTCCACCACTAGAGGGAGCGAAAGATCTTTTTAGTTCTATTCAGTCACAAACACCGGAAACTGTCTAACCTTCTTAAATAACTGCAAGTTTTACGCTTATCGCCTCCCGCTTCATCAACAGGTTTCCCCTTTCAAAAAATCCAGCATTAGCAATAAACTCATCGATGAGACATTGAAACTGCAGTTCTTATTCTCTACTAAAGAAAGTGGGGGACATTAAACTCTAGGGACTTATGAAATGAATCAAGGCATTTCGAAGACAAGTCAATGTTAATATGAATAGCTATCACTATCTGAATTAATTTATCATTTTTATCAACTTCAATGATTGGTGACCACCGTGATCCAGATTCCAGACACTACCAAAGACAGAGCGATTCACGGCAGACACTCTTTCTCTCTCACACAGACAGACACACACACACACACACACACAGTCGTCGTAATGGCAGAGATACCATTTCATCTTAACATTACTTTGGAGTCTACACCAATGCTGCAGTACTCAGGAAACCCACGTGAGCGTCGGAAGAACAGACAGGCATCAAATGGACACAGCTGGCAAAGACCACGACCCCGGCACTATGAAATGCCACACTTAGTTTGGCTGTCTAAACAAGCGATCTGATATATCATTTGGTGGGCCTACTTGAGATAACTGGTATTTCTGTCTAATAAACAAGAGGAGCTGCATGTTATCCTTTGTGATACACAGCATGAACACGTGTCCGTGTGTATGTGACTGTTCTCATTACGGCGTGTCACAAGGCGTGACCTCATTCGGATGTTTGAGGAGTCAGCAAGTCCGGGGATGGAGCACGACTCCGGACCCTCTCAAGTTTCTGCTTGGAAAACCTCTGCGACCACAGAGTGGCTCGAGCCAGTAAGGAACACAGACCCAGTAGTGGCAGCACTGCATGATCCATCTCTGTGCATAAGAAGAACCAGGAAGAGCTCGGATCCAAACCCGCCATGGAAGCATGATATCGATAGAGCACTCAGAGGAGGCCCACGATGGTGGGGACACCATCGAGTCCACCTGGTCCTGGGTAAAGCTCCAGCATTCGTTCACTCATTTTTTTGGGATGGAAGTGTTTGCCGAGTCTGCAGGGTGGGAGGGTACACGGTGATAGAAGGGTCCTGGTACGAAACACTGCATGCCTACAGTATGGAATGGCGGCCATTGGTGGGAAGAAGGAAACCGGGGCTATAGGAGAAGTCAATGTGTCTGAGTAAAAGTCTCTTTCTGCAGCCTTGGTCTAATGTCAATGGTCTAATGTAAGTCCTCCAAGTCATTAAGCTGATCTCTGCAATTCCAAATGTCTGCCGGGAATTAGCTTTCAGTCAAGAGGCCACACGAAGTTAGCCTGAGGGCAGGGTCTCTCAAAACTGACTGGAGGGGCAGATTCACAGCGAATGCATGAGTCGGTTACGCGGTCGTGCTCTACGTTCCATTAACTCTGTGTGCAGGCTCACCACAGTGAGAGCAGTCGGAGGAAAAACAAACAGCAGTCACGTGCCCAGGCCCGCCGTCATGTATGCGGTCTGTGCAAGATGACCTGAAGGGGGCAGCAGGCTTGTGACGTGAGGAGGGGGATCAGATGTACTTTCTGGGGTAATGGGGCTCTTCAAGATCCTTGAGTATTTATGGAAGGTGTGGCACCCAGACCGCTAAAATTAGCTGCAGCAATATAACACGTTTAAAGCGTATGACCGCAGAAGGACAAGCAGGGTAAAGGGTATGTATTCATTTATGTGTGTTTGCACAGTCTTGTCATAAATTTGTCACATTTATATACAAGAGGCTGCAGTTTTGAGAGCATTTGTTTAACCAGAGGTGGGCAGGGAATAAATTTAGGATGGGTGGTAAATCTTCATCAGATTTAGGTGCTAGTCTCTACACCAGCTCTAGCAAATCAAAGCCATTAGCATTAGGAGTCCATTCTGCACTATTGTGGGGGCCCCTGTTCTAGTAGAATCTATAGGAGTAAAGATAATTCTGGGAATATGAAGTCATATGTTCAGTCTGTATCATCTGACCTGTATTTCAGTAACAACAGACAGGTAAACAAAGCACTTTGCAGGTGTGGTGTGCCTTCATTGTCCCTCCTTAGGGTGACGTTCTCAGGTGACGGAAATTCACAAGGTGCGCATGAGATCATTGATGGTGTCCCTATTCGTCGATGCCCATCATGTGACCCTTTAAAGCCGAGAAACAGAGAAATGAATAAGAAAGAATCAGGGAACGTGGAGGATTTGCCCACGTCGGTGTGAATATCCTCCTATTCCTCTGTGGGCAGGACACAAGCTAAGCCAGAATGTCTATCGAGCAGTAAGCCTTCAGTGCCTAATCATATTGAGGAAATGTTGTTATTATTATGTTAGGCCTACCATTTGCCAATCCTCTACGGGAGGGGTGTCCAATCTTACCCACAAAGGGCCAGAGTGGGTGCAGGTTTTCATTCCAATCAAGCAGAAGCCACATCTGAGTTCATTGAAAGCCAAGCTCAACTGATTAAGCAGGTGGAATCAGGTGTGGCTCCTGCTTGGTTGGAATGAAAACCTGCAACCACACTGGCCCTTTGTGGACACCCCTGCTCTACAGTCTTTGATCTGTGCGTCCTGTGTTGATGGCCAAAGACACAGCCTACCCAGACAAAAGCAGATTGCTCCAGCAGTTCTGAATCAGTGCACATGGTAAACGTTTCCCTGGATACATTGTGAGCATGCTGGCGTGACATTTAATCACATGATTGTGTTGGTTTGCCCTCGGATTGTGATTGGCCACATAAACCCAACCCAGACAACACCTATCATTCATGAGAAACAGAACAAAGCAGAGGGAAAATTTAAGAGAAAGATCATTCCTGCTCTTAATAAAATATTTACAAAGCGGTAACTATAATTGATAGAGAAAGTTTCCAGAATTACATTCTTCTTTCTATATTTCTAGCCGGTAATAGCTTCACCCATCTCTAATTATGCTGGCTAGACTTATACGGGTGCTGGGAGCCAAACCCAGCCAGCACAGGGCATAAGGCTAGGGTAAACACTGGATGGGATGCTAGTCCATCATAGGACACGTACAGGGACACACAATCATATTCTATAGTTAGCCTAATTGCATGTCTTTGAACTGCAGCTGAAACCCTTAGGACAGAGTAAAAATACACAAATTCCACACACACAAAGCAGAAGCATGATTCGAACCCACAACCTCGGAGGTATAAGGTTACAGTGCTTCCCACTGAGCCTCCATGCCCTATAACAGTGCCTTGCATATTTTCAGTTGTTTCTGATCCTCTGTTTATGTTTACAGTACATGTATTATATGGATCTCATGTTACAGTGATCCTCAGGCCTGGTTATGACCAGTTTGTTCCAGAAAAGCAACATCTGCAAAGACAAAGATGACGTCTGACACCAAACTCACACCGAGGTCAGTTGGGCTGCCGTTCTTGGCACATCCAGGTCTGCAAGGAAAGCTGCTTAGTCATGCCGCCTGACGCCAGAGATCACCCCAGCTGGGTGTGTTGGAACAGCAGGATCTGTGCCAGCTGCCGCCCTCTCCGAGCTGAATCTGAGATTTTTCATGTTTCATTCGTAGAATTGCGATTCCTGAAGGAGGCAGCCTTCCTCGTGAAGGACAGCCATTCGCCGCTTCTCATTTGGACAGACGGGAAATAACAGCACGTTACAGCAAAGGACATAGCATATTAATACATTCATGTAAATGACCTGGAGCTGTTAAGCTCTGCCAGTGTTGCTTTCTCCTGGTGGAAAAACGATTGTGGAAACCACCTCTTTATTGGATTAAGAGGCAATATGCACAGAGGGTCACCTCTCCTAGGGACCACGAGGGTGGGGCACGTGTCTCACAGACAGATTTATTTTGGCCCACCTCACTCATAGGGCAGCCGAGGCCATCGAAGAGACTGCAGAACCTACACTAAGGTTATGATGTCACAGGGTGTGAAATTCCGTATTAGTATAAGGCGTATCTAAGAACGGCCAACAGCCTTTGTTAGTTTACCGAAAAAGGAGCAGAGGGTCAAAGTGGCAGGTCAGAGACATGGATAAGGTCTTGTTTGGCTTCTTTTTCCCAGGATAGCAGAGGGATTCATTTACTGGAATACACATTCTTTGTAGTCTGAGCTGTTTGTGAAATGAAGGTCAGAATTATCACACAGCCGGACCAACACCAAAAGACATGTTTACTGTCTCTGACAGAAAATGAACATTAGTGCCTTGTGTACTTTGTACTGCTTGGAAACACAGTAAAACCTGCAAATACACTGAATTTTAAATATTTGACTTAATTAAACTGAAAATGTGCAGTAGGGAAAATAATCTTTGGCATAAAAATTCACACTGAAACATAATTTATTCAAATATTAACTTTTGCATGAAATGGTAAAATGTACAGATAACTGAGGTTCTATCCCCAAATCCAGTTTCACTTAATGTCACTTTTCATTTGTTACTTTATTGGTTCAGTTTGGGTTAAATCAGGCAGTGACTGGCTGACTACAATAATCCCACCTCCAGTTTCAAAATCCTTGTTTTTCCCACCTAGAAATAAACTTTGCCAGTAGGTATGCAAACATTCCTCAACGTAATTATTTTTGAAACAGCCTGTCTAAAAACAGACATACTCAGCTCTTCCTGCGATTTGCAGGATTTTGTGGTGAACTGGTTAAATTTAGGGTATCATCAGTGTTCCGCGATGCACATGGATCGGATGGAGACTGCATCTAACTGTCCTATATAAAAGTAGTCCGGGGCTCAATGGTATCTTAAGGAAGCTAGGCAGCCAAAACTGACAGCTGAGTGTCAAAGAGGCCCAGCAGTCTTGTATACATGGCTTATGTGTTATAAATCTGTCAGACGTTAACCGCCAACCACAAGAGCAGGGCCGGCGACCAGAAGCACTTGGTTACAATGGCAGGTTCAAGGGTGCAGGCAAAGTCGCACTAAATGGCACGTGCAGAGCCTCTGCTGGTATTTGGACAAACACAGGGAGACAGTCACTGTTACCACTGCTGGCTGCTCTCCCAGGACCACACAAAGGCTCGTGAGTCAACGTAACTGTTAACAGAGCAGTGAGATACTGCTTTTTGTCATTTTCTGTCTTTAAATGCAAATGTGACTGCTAAAATGTCATCGATTTTCAGTCTGGAGTGGTGCTGCAGTGATCTGTTCCCCCACCTGACTGAATAATTCAAGTAATCAGTTCATCTTCATAGCCATGGTTAGCTGAATCAGACATGCTGGAGCTGGAATATGACAATATAACAAATGTTCTTAATGGCTGGGGTGCTCAGCAGAGATTTGCCAAGCAACGGTCTATAACTCAAAAGGATTTGCATAACAATTCCAATTGTCTTATTTTTTAAAGGCAGTTGGAGGTCAAAGAGAATAGCTGGCATATTAAGCAAGTGATTTCATGTTAGAAGAGGCGTGTCTATGTGGTGGACAGGTAGCTGCTGACTGACAGGAAATAGTATTTACTTCCTGTTCCTGTTACTGCTCATAAAGTTTCATCTGAGACATCGTTTTTGGTG
This sequence comes from Gymnarchus niloticus, assembly GCA_009936485.2. Classification (NCBI taxonomy): domain Eukaryota; kingdom Metazoa; phylum Chordata; class Actinopteri; order Osteoglossiformes; family Gymnarchidae; genus Gymnarchus; species Gymnarchus niloticus. The sequence goes on from JAACJT020002221.1 coordinate 8,179, forward strand.
TTCTGAAAATTAAGCAACCCAGAAGACATTCATATCACTGTTGTGCAAGAAAAAAAACCACATATTTGTCTTTCACTTTCAGATTGTGGCACTAAAGTTAAAGGGAAAGCCCAAGAGAGAAGAGCATTGACCGAACCGGGCACCTTTAGCCAGATTCTGTTCAAAAAAACTCGTTTGTCTACTTGCAACACATTTTAGGACCTTCAGCCAGATGTCCATTTGGGCAATGTGGAAAGAAAAAATTGAGAAATCAGGAAGAAAAGAAAGAAATTTGTAAGGCACAATCTCCAAATCATGTCGGAGAACACTGTTTAAAGCACACCCTATGGAACCTGTTGCATTAACTCTTGATTTCAGCATTGCGACAGCACTGCAAGGATTTTCATTCAGGCACAGCTTTGAATGACTGACCTGACGTGTCTAAGTAATACTCAGAATTCACAAATAGTTTATGAAGAGTATTGTAGATCCCAGTACCACATGTCCTACAATCATCAGTAGGGGCATTGGTTTGGCTTGCAAGTTGGTAGAAAATCAAAAGAATTGCAAACAATTACTTCAGTTATACATGTGTAAAAGATGTCTGGGACATGTGCCTACGTAAATCTACGTCCTGCTTACCAACAGCCGCGTATGTCGTCCTCAGCTTGTTGTGGTTGTCATGAGAAATTTATATCCCTCCTTCTATTATGTGACTTTTTGTTTGACACAGGTAACTACGTCAACCAAAGCACCTTCCCAGTGCTTCACCTCTGTTAGGAAACCTTCATCCACATTTGGCTTTAAATGCTATTTTATCACATTTGTATTTTGTATTTTTCATCATATAATAGCACATGTACTGTACTACGTGTCCGGAAAAATTACCAATATGTCTAACATTAAAGCTTATCCTGACGTGGAACTGCAGCCTGTTATGTCTTCAATGATACTGCAGTCCAAAATATACATATGACAATATATTGGATTAGACATATAGCAAAATTATGCAAATATGTATTTTGGGCACATTATAGATTTATTGGCAAAAATAGCAATATTTTATATCACATTTATTCACCTGGAGTACATAGTGTTTAGACTTGTTCATATACTATCGTTTTGCTTCCTGCTGTGATTATTAACACATTTCTAGTTTAATTAAATAATTCCAAGTAGAGATATGACCTCGTTCTAATGTTGTTTTGATGAACTGATGGCATGTGAACTCTAGTGATCACTGGTGGGTCCTAGAAGCTGTCAGAGTATAATTTTATCATTTATTGTAATTTAGTTATATATTTTTTAATTCAACCAGTCGCCTGAGATAGAGCTCAGTCACAAGTTCTCCGTGAGAAACACATAACTCTGTAGCCCACCGGCATTCCTTCTTAATGCTATCCTTAATGAGGCGTCAGCTTCCACCACCAAACTAGTCACTTTGAGAAAACGCATACACACACCAGCAGACATCGGATGTCAATGTAGGGAGCGAAGCCATTGGACGCCACGGTCACCTCACGGCATCTACTCAAACCGCAGGTTCCTGCATGCTAATCAGTTTTTCAGGATCGCGTTACGCGTGTCCTGATGGCTTCGGGCCCGATTAGGGGGGCGGGGGCTCGGGGCGGGGCGGGTCAGAGGCTGGTCCCGCCCCGTCCGAACCGGATGCATGGTAACTCCTCGGCGGCTTTCCCTGAAAAGGGGCGGGGTGGCGCGGTATAATTTGCATGCGGCCCTCCGATTGGACGGCGGGGAGGGCGCTGCGGACCGCGATGATTTCCGCAACGCTGGAAGCGTAGGGAAGATAAACAGCGCTTTAAATACCGTCACGTCGTGTGTGTGTGTGTGTGTGTTTGCGTGTGTGTGTGTCTGCGGGCCAGGGGACACTTTGTTACGTTGGCGATGATTTCCCGACGCTGGACTGAATGAAAATCGCGCCTCATTCTCGTCTCGGTTGTACTACAATCTTCTGAAGAGGTACAGATGACAAACACTTAAATGCGCTCGTGTATTAGATGCCTTTGAAATTGAAATATAATGTTGGTAATCAACGCTTAGATTACTTCATTATAACCGTTACGTGTAGTGTGCCTGATGAATTCATCATTAAGCTTCAAAGTGCTCAAGTTTGCTAGCGGTATTTCCTTAAGGCTGGCAGCATTTCGGCGCCGTGCTGGGCTTTGGGTATGAAATTGGGAAAAAGACGTTCTCAGCATCACCGAACAGCCTCTGGTCGGTACCACATACATCACGTACAGATGCATGCATGCATCACGTATTGCAGCACCTCTGACTTGCTGTCCTGTAATCTGTTAGTTTGTCGGCACACATAATTGATATTTTCGGGTAATTTTATTCATGAACTCTTCAACCGTGTTTAGAATAAAAAAAAAAAAACTTGATATTGTATCGCTGCATTTAATCAGTTCAGTGTGGTTTATAGCTGTATTTGCTCATTTTTAGGTAGAGATGGGGTTACATACTGAGATGACATGGCTACCAAAATGTTACTTGTGGAGGAAGTTTGACATCCAGCTTGGGGGGGTTCTGCTTGGGTATCCCCCCCCCCCCCCAAGCTGATCGGAGCAGAGAAGTCGGACTGAAGACAGACATCCGTGTGGTTAACGTCATCTTTTCAAAGTACACAGGCATATATTAGATTACAGCTTCTGGAAAAGGAGGCCGCTGTCCCGTTCTGAATAATAACAGCGTTTCTGTTTCAAACCCGAAAGACCGATCGATTTAAAGATCATGAAGTTGAACAAATTCCGGTTTTCATTCCATGTTATGGTTTACCATCAAAATGCGCATGACCGTGAAGAAACTGCAGTCGTCTCGCATCTTGCGTGCAATTATGTAACACATTATTATTATTATTATTATTATTATTATTTCCCCATTTTCGACGTGTCTGCTTTCTCTTTTGGTTTCAGTCGTCTGTCCAGCTTTTTCTCCTGTACCAAAGCAGTAGGGGATGTAGGCGCTATTCGGCGTCTTTCTCTGATTCCTTGTTTGTTTATACGAGATTATGAATTATGTAACTGTACTGCGAGTCCGACTGAGTGACACGCCCGAAACAGAAGACCAGAAACTGACTTATCGATAGCTATTCTGAAATAATAAGACATGACCCTATTGCAATGGGTCTCGCTTTAGGTGTAAACAAATCGGAAGAAATTACGCCGTTTCCAAGGTTACTTGGAGTATTTATGTTAAATGGCAGCACGCGTTTCATTTAAATCGCTTGTACTCAACGTTTCGCTTTATAAGCCGTATTTGACGGTTAACTTGAACGGTGTCTATTAAGCAGATGTTATGAGCTGCTGGAATTTCCATATCATATCATATTTCATAACGCTGTCATTACACACAGACTGTCACCTTCTCGAAAAACAAAACCAGTTTCAGCTTGACCATTCACTACTTACTCCTTATAACCAGTAGGTAGGTATTGACCAGTAGTGAATGGTGTCTTATGGGTTATAAGAAGTTCATATGCACTGCTGCTTCAACCAGGGTAACATCATACACCCAAAGCCTGTGTTTTCATGACTGGAACTTTTTAAATATGACCAGAAGTGCACATCAGAAGAGAGACCTTCGTGTGAAGGGTTAGCATAGGTTCTGTAGACATTTTATATTGTGTGTAATAGCACTTCTATGGTTCACAACAGTTTATGCATGTGATGTTTGTGTCTCTTTATTGGACAGGGTATGTGTGCTGGGTCACGTCAGCAATTCGTGCCTCTTTGTAACTACCTCTCCGAGTTGTGACACCCCTCCCTCCCACACACACACACACACACACAGAATCTTCACACAGTATCAGGTAGTTCATATGGCCTCTGTAATCAGGTGGATTATGTGTTTGAAAGCCTATCCCCAGATTGTGTTAACTCCAGACTGAACTGAACAGGTGCAATGACCTCACTCAGCAGTGTCATCCGAAAGGTTTAATGTCTCATTTGCCATGCCGGTCTCTGGTTACCGGTTAGCTGTCTTGGTTTCTGGAATGGTCCGAGCACCGCGGGCGATGGACACTGAAGAACGACTTCTCTGAAGGCATAACACTGAAACACCCAAAGTCACAAGTTTTGGGCGACATAATCAAAAAGGGGGTCAAATTATACAGTCCCAGGCATCTTATATTATGACCTGTGAGAAAATTCTACAAACTTGTCAGAAATTTAATTTTTACAATCAGATGTAAAACACATAAATGAGATCATGCAAATATGATAATAATATCATTATGAGTATGTATTAAAATGCAGTACTGAAAATACAGAGGGGGGTAAAAAGATTTGCTAAGTCTGGCAATCAAATTTTGTTTAGTACCATGGAAAAATGGGTTCAAAAATCACTGCAGATGGAGACTGCAGCCATGAATTTAAAAGACGCTTGCTCCTTGGAAGGAAAGCTATGACAAATCTAGACAGCATATTAAAAAGCAGAGACATCACCCTG
>JAACJT020002222.1:977-12627 GCA_009936485.2 Gymnarchus niloticus
TTTTTTTTCTCCCCCCCCTCGTGGGCCCGAGGGTCGGGGGGTTTGTTTTTCCCCCCCGTGGGTGGGGGGGTGGTGGGGAGGTTTTTTTGGGCCCCCCCCCCCCCCCCCCAATACATGGAGGAAAAACCACAGAGAAAAGATATGTGAACAACCGGAGTGAATATCTACAAAATACGACTATTAATATGTGAAGATGTCTCTTTTGCTCGCTGTGCTGTAATTCCATCCTCCTGCTCACCTCTGAGCTGCCTGGAGCCACAGGGAATGGCTAGACCGGTGGACGGAGACAGTTGGGGAGGCCCAGTGACCTTTTGATGAAAGGTCAGTGGATAGCAGCCTGGCTGAGCTGAATGGCAGGGTCTCCTTTGGGAACCTGGCCTCTATTGCCCAGCCCGCCCCATCCTGCCCATGTCTCATCGGGTAGAACAGCGTCTGAATGCAAAACGCGTTATATAATCGTTAGGCCAAGGCTTAAGCCACGCATGAAGCCATGGGGAGAATGTCTCCTTGTTTTTCTCAGCGATAACCTGGGAAGATGTTAAATGCCTTTTTCTCCTGTGTGTCGTGCCCTGTCCCCAATGACTCATGCAGGTACATATAGTACTGTACGAAGGTTTAAAGAGAGGAAACTTTCAGAGATAATGTCATAAACAGTTCGAATGTATTGTATTAACAACATGCAAAGTGCATAAACAGGGGAAAAAAAAAAAAAAAAACTAATGCAATTCAATATTTGGTGCGACCACCAGCTACCTTTAAAACAGCATCAATTCTGCTAGCTACATGGGAGCACAGTTTTTTTTAAAGGAACTATGAATGTAGGGTTAGGGGTGGATGTGTTGGCAGGTAGGCTGGTCCAGACATCTAGGAGACCTTCTGCTTTGTCTTCCCCCCCTCCTTCCTTCCCTCTCACCCTTATTCTCCAAGGTGACCTTTTCATGACGCTTGTCTAATTAGCTGTGTTTACCCTGTGGAGGTTGTTTATCAGCACAGTGGTGTTACTGTCTCTCGGGGAAGTTAGGACTTGAAGTTTTATTTATACCTGTCAGCTTGGAAACTGGTTATTTTGGGTTTTTCCTAAATGTTTTCTGTTTATGTTTTCTTTCTATTATACCATTAATAGCAGCCAGGCAGGCTGAAGCAGAATTAACGAAGAAATGAAGACTCATTAAACATGCACAAATGGATAAATGGTAGTTTAGTTTTTAATCATAATTATCTAGTAGACATCATGTCACCTGCATTCGCAAGGTAGAACACAACTAGTGGCATGCCACCACTGGAGCGAGGGTTCGTATTAGCCAAGGCATAACAGCTGGTTGCCTTATTGGCGCCTCCTGCTGGTCTGTTGGGCAGCTGCAGATTCCCACTCTTTCTGACCAGGGTCAGCATGCGTTCATCTTTTTTTAGTCACAATTTAATAAAAGTTGTGGGGGGGAAAAAGTGAAAGAATCTCTTCTGAGATCTGGGCACTCGGAGCTGCTGAGTGTTTGTTTGTGATGCTGGCAGGCTGGTCCATGGCTTCGAGTGGTCGGAGGACCGTTTCTCTAGTCCCAGAGCAAGGTTTTAGTAGCACAGGTGTTCGATTGCTTTTAATTTAATGAACTGGCTCATCATGGGCTTCCCAGGGGATGGAAGAGATTCCGGCAATCACCTGGCATGGATATGAGACATTTGGGACTCCAGTCAGTTTAATGGACAGAGAGACCAGTTTCCTTGCGTATACTGGGCAAGTAGGTAGAGAAGGGATCGGCTTTCCTTCCGCTTCAGCTGTCTACATTGACTGGCGTCCTGATCCACCGAACCTGCTCTTCAATCCTGATCACCTAACTGCATCCTCAGACACCCTGCTGTCCTCCTAAATGTTATACAACATCATTGTTTTCAGTTGTACTAATGAACCCGTGCCAGTGCCCGGTGCCGGCCAGACGAGGATGGGCTTCCCCCTTGGGTCTGGTTCCTCCCAAGGTTTCTTCCTCTCGAGGGAGGTTTTCCTTGCCACTGTCACCTTTGGTTTACTCTCTCCGGACGCTGGGCCCGGGATTTTGTGAAGCGCTTAGTGACAGTGCTTCGTGTTAAAGACGCTATATGAATAAAATGAAATTGAATTGAACTGAATTGAATACTGGATTCAGTTATGTTAAACTTGCACAGGCTGAAAACTGGAGGGTCTCGCATTGAATATTGTGACTATTGGTCATTTTATTGTGGTGTGAGCTTGCGATGTATTTTTGTCCATAAATTGTGACTTTCTTTTAACCTGCACACTTGAACCACCTTTTTTGGGCTGTCAAAGGGTGCTGTCAGCCTGGTGGAAGATTCCAGAACACATCAGTAAGCCTTGTCTTATTTTTCTGATCAAATATTCCACTTTGCCATGAAAATGGCCTTTCCTGTGTGTGCGCGCGTGTGCGTGTGCGCGCGTGTGCGTGTGCGCGCGTGTGTGCGCGCGTGTGTGCGCGCGTGTGCGTGTGCGCGCGTGTGTGTGCGCGTGTGCGCGTGCGCGCGTGCGCGTGCGTGTGCGTGTGCGTGTGTGTGTGTGTGTGTGTGTGTGGGCACACAACATGGTTTCTTTTCACCACACTGTTTTCTTTCTTCTCCTGACAGTCGATGTCTTGCTGAGAAGTCCCTGCAAGTAGGAAATTCACTTGTCTATGGCTGCCGACTCTGCTCTCCTCGGTCAGCCTCTGAAATACACATTCTCTCGCACCATTCCTTCCTGGACGGCCTTCTTGTAGACTTCGCTGGTAGAACCGGATTATTTTTGAACGGTGGTTTCAAGTACTGCTGTCACTGCACTTTGGTACCGGGACATTATGTAACACAGCCACCATCTCATCCAGGTCGAGTTTGGGTCTCTGGGATCCTCGATGTGCCTCCCGATTGCTGCTGTGCTTGTCTGGCACCCGTTCTCCTCATACCCGGCTCTGGCTCTTATATCATGCTTCTGTCTCCCTGCCTTCAGGCCAGAGTGTCGTCAACAGACCAGTTCTCACGCAGACCCCAGGGAGCGCGGTGCCACTGTATAAATGTGTAATGCTGCAGCTTTCTGTTGGCGTACCGTTTTGTGTTGATTCAGGGCTCAGCTTAACAGACGTGGCTGTGCAGAGGTTTCAGGAATCATGTTGGCCTCACGCCAGTATGATGCTTTCCTGCTGCCATCACATGATCTTTCTGGAGAGGTCGAAAGCTGCCCTCTGCCTGTCTGTTTCTCGGGCACCCGTTGAGTCCCATTAGAACACACTTCCGACTGTGTGTGTGTGGGGGGGGGAGGTTATTCCCCCTTTATAGCTGAAGTCTGAGAAAATGGTGCTGTGGGGACACCTCTGCAGAACACCACCATCTTTTTTCAGAAAGTTGGATATGAAAACTGTTTTGGTTTTTGAGGCCTCCATCTTAGTTGTTAATTACAGTGACACACTTTTCCCAATAAGTTCCATTGTTTTCTTGTATAAGAGATGCATATTGAGGGCATTTGGACACAGATTTTTTTTTTCTTTCCTGTGTTTCCATAGCACCAGACCACATAAACACAAATTAATTCAAGTGTCATCGTCATCATCCGCGCATCCTAACTATGGTGGAATCTGGTGGTTTTGGTGCCTTTCCGGCCTCCCTATGCTGATTGGATTTTTTTCTCATTGGGATTTTGTCACCTTTTAATATTTTGGGCTCCGCCCAGTGGCTCAGATGACGGCGAATGAGAAGATGACAGCGAGAGGCACATATGGAAATGAGAATCGGCTCTGACTCTGGGTGTAACCTTCAAACATACATTCGGATTTACTCGTGTATTCTTCTCTAGGCCTATGGCAGGTGTTTGTATAGTTTTCTGAAAAAATATCACAGCGCTACTTTGAGAATTTTTAGTTGCTTATTTGCAGTTTGATTTGATATTCATCCTGAGACCCTGTACTGGATAATTGGCTGGAAAATTGGTGGATCGGTTTCTTGTCATTAAACTGGTTTGTTTTAATAACTTTTTGTGGTGTTAGGGAATGAGCCAGATCTTTGGTGGCTGGGGTGTGTGAGGGGTTTCTGGAAGCCCTCTGAAGTTCACCAAGCCCATACTCTCGGTTTGGGTCATTCTCCCACCTCTACTCCACATAGGAATCATAGCTGCAATGTTGATCCCGAGGGACAGGGAGACAAGTCTGTGAGGAATCTGACAGCCACCTGGAGAGTTCTTGCACATAGGACACGGCTGTTGAAGCAAGGTGACCGTGTCCCACCCTAACATCTGTTTTTCTCTCTGTCTTTCTCCCCCCCTAGTCACAATGAGCGGAAAGTGACCTGTAAGCATCCTGTCACCGGCTCCCCCTCGCAAGACAACTGCATCTTCATCGTCAACGAACAGTAAGCAGCTCCTTCTGGGTTTGGCTGGACCTCAGTATTCATCATGTGTCAGATTCGTGCTAATTCAGGTTCTGTTCCTGCAATCTGGGACAGGGGGCAAGGCGGTTAATGTTCAGATGTCTCCTGCCTTCAAAACTTTGAGTGATTTTGCCGGGCAGTGCTAACGGGGAAGGGAGTCTCCTGTAACACAGTTATGGAGAGATCAAGAGGTTGGAGAGGTCACTTTGCACAGGGCGTGACCTGCACCTCCCCCACCAGGCGAGTGGTGGGTCACCTTCCCTGCTCCGCCCACCTCCGTGATGGATGGACCTCTTACAGAGCGCATCGCTGGGCAGGCGGGGAATGGTCCAGACAGCGCTGCCCCTGTCTGCCTGCGGTCTACCGCATGTCCCACTAATGTCTCGATAAATGCGTTTTCCGTCGCCACAGGCCGTGCAGGTCTGTGATTCGCATGTCTTAATAAAAGCTCATCTGCATCTTCTGTTGATTTCCTTCCCATTGTTAGCGGTGCCCCCCAAAGGAGCTCAGCAATAATTCAGCGTTCCACATTTCACCAAACTGACCCTCCCAGCCCCTGCTTCACAGTGGGTGGAGTGAAATGACTAAGTGGTATTCCTGCCCATGCCATCAGTCTTTGGAGTAGGCCCAGCCCATGTGACCCGTCCTCTGAACACGCACCCCGTCCCTGTGACCACAAAGGCAGGGCCATCACATGTCCTCTGGTCTCCTTCCCGTACTGAACCGTAGAGGACCTGTCACCTCTGAGGGAAAACATGGAAAATTAATTAGTCTTGAACTTTGATACTTTCTTTCCAAGTTTGGGGAACATCTGAGGCGTATGACATCAGCACTAACGTTGAATAATTCATGCCTCCCAAACAGAGATGTGGCCAACGCCAGCGTCAGAACTGAGCGATAATTCTCTTTTTTTTTTGTAGCCGTTTTCCCCCTCTCTGTTCAGCACGGGAGTATGTTGACTGAAGAGAGGCGCCATCTACAGTGTAAAACCAAAAAGCTGCTTCTCATTTTCGGCTGCCTCACTTCTTCCTCTCCAAACGCCCCAGTCACCTTCCTTTCTTATTTTGAAGCTTTTTGTTCTTCTGCATGGGGGGGATGATTTTTCGTCTGAGGCTGCACACTTTACCCAACTGTCGCCTTGTGTCATTCGGAAGTCACCGAACTGAGAAAGAAAATCCAAAGACAAACTTACTGAGGAGGATTTTAGGGGGAAAGAGGCAAAATACTGTGGGTTTGTTAATGTTTTCCCGAAGCACGGTACTAGTGCCTGAAATCCTGGCGATTTGTTCTGGTCTCTAAGTGAGCTGATTCTGGTCCTTCTGCCTGAACTCCAGGCTCACACTGCAGTCAACACCCTCCCTCTCAGAGAGATTACAGAGCTGTGTTTTGGCCAGGAGTGCTACTCACATCCAGGTCATGTGGGCCAAATTTTGTGTGTAACAAGAAGGTGTGTGGTCTGCATGTGTCATGCGAAGCCTCCCCCTTAAGATTTTCAGGCTAACACCCCGCTAATCGCCCTCCCCCAGTGCAGTGTTACTTTAAATAATGTCCTCCACCATCAGTGGCATCATGGCTGCTAGTATATACTTACCTGTCAGTATGCCTGACAGTGCAGTAGGACCAGGAACAGGTCAGTTCAGCTCGGAAATCACGTGTAAGATGGTGTGGATTCCCCCAGGATGGGCTGTCTACCCTTCCTTTCCCACCCTGCAGCTGCGTTCGAACTGATCTCTGATCAGAGGAGCGTCCTGTCCTGTTTGAAGACCCCCCCCCATGTCCATTTTATGCTGGTTTTTTGACAGCTCATTCTCCACTGATGTGTTTTATATATTTTATTTCTCTGTGATTCTCGTCTGCACCCAGCCTTGAGTGCCGTGCCTTCATGTTTTGTCTCCTTCCTTTTTGATTTTAGCTTGAATTACGGGAGACTCGTTCGCCCGGTAATAAGCAGGTAATGACTTACAGGGGATAGTGAGTGACACGTCCCGCCTCCTAACTGATTGATGAAGGCAGACTAACGTCGTTTTTGTGTATGTCACGGTTTTAACACCGCAGACTAACTTTAAGCACCATTCGTTCTCCGACTGCATGCCGTGCTGTACATCTGACATTAAGATCGTACGACATTTTTTTTTTGTGTGTGTCACGTAAAAAAATTCCACCGCTGACACATTTTAGCAAAGTGTCAAATTTGTAGCCAGTTGCCGCAAGCGGATGTTAAAACGTCAACGGGATTTGCCAATTCATTTTTATCTAAATCGCACGGGAGACGATGCACGGCGATGAAACACTTGACCCAGAATATCCAGTAGTATAAATGTGTGCAGAAAAAAAAACGGGCTGATTAGCGTTTGAGTCACCCAGGCTTTAGACCACCGGAGGGTTTGTTTACATTCTACTGGACACTTAAAATTTCATTTTTTATTACCAGAGACATAGCAGGAAGGATTTTTTTTTTTCTTCATTATATTTCTGAAGTGCTTTATGGAATATTCATTTTAATATCCCATGCATGCATCCGTATCAGATTGAATGCCTGCCACTTCTATTTGTTTTTGTGTGTGTGTGTGTGTGTGTGTGTGTGTGTGTATCTGATCATCAGTAGCATTGTGTAAAGAGTTTTTTTCCCCTAGTATTCTCAGTGCATTGTTAACCAGTACCCCCAGGCTGTGTTGCCCCTGTGTGTATGCACGCACAGCTATAGGGGCCTTCATCATCTTTTCCTGCTGAGTGCTTGCTGGATGACCCCTGACCCTGTTAGCATCTTCTAAGGGGCAGGACTGTGGTCAAGCAGACCTCAGTCCCATCCTCTGATAGGGAGGAGGGCACTGAGGAAACTTTAGGGGTTCGCTGCCAGTGACTCAGAGCTCAGGTGGGGTGTACATTCCCAGCTGTAGAACCACAGTGCCACTAATTATTAACCACAGATGGCTTCCCTGATCTTGCTTAGGTTACTACATCCATATCATGATATCATCTATCTTTAGTCCTGAATACAAGCACTGATACAATTTCAGCACACTGAATGAATAATGGCATACATCCAACAAAAACAGAAGGAACAGCCCTCCTGCCCTCCCCCATGTTGTTATGACTCGGGAGTCAGAGCACACTGAATGAATAATGGCATACACCCAACACAAACAGAAGAAGCAGCCCTCTTGCACAGCCCCACACCCCCACGTTGCTATGACTGAGGAGTCAGGAGCGACATTTTTACGTGTTAGGCAAAAGTGTTTTGTTTACCATGTACTGTAATTTGTATTTTATTAAGTACATTGTTTAGTGTCTCTTCCTTAATCACAGCCTCTCTGTCCCACCACCATACTGGCTCTCATTTTAGATGATTAATTGTCATGTGAATCTCCCAAATGGCACTCGAATGGATGGGGTGCTGGGGGGGTAACCTTCAGCTAAGTAGATCACAGAATGAGTGGCCTTGACGCATTCTAACGAGAACTCCTTAAAGCTCTGTTCCTTGGATGACGCAGAAACGTCACCATGGACCGGAGGCCGCCTTCAAGAGTGGCTGGCATTTGAATGAGTCTTTCCTTGTATGGTCAAAGGTCTGAGGTAGTGTGTCTATCTTGGTCAAAGGCCACTTGGTCCGCCCTCTTGAACCTGGCAATATGCTGAGTCTCTGGGGCTCGTCACAGCAAGATTAGCCAAGCAGTTTTAGGAGTGACTAGTGGTCAGGCCTGAGGGATGATTTCAGAGACTCCTTTTTAGTGTGCAGTGTACAGCCAGACTGCTGGGTCAGGAACTCGTGGATACTGCGCTGGATTCATGAAATGCCAAAGACAGTCTACGGTTTCCTAGCTGCATACGCTTTCTTGAGACATTCAGTTTAATAAGGGGATGGAATCTTATCAATGTGTTGAAGAAGCCTCGTGTGTGTTTGTCATCGAAACTTTCTGTCTTCGTTGTGTACGTCTCCTGCTCATGAGTGACCGCTGTCCCAGTGACCTTTATGGTTCCCTCAGTTTGCTCTGTTCCACGGCTCATAGTCTCGCAGTTGTTATGCCTGGCCTCACCAAACTAACTCGGACCCGTTCCCTTGACGTCTGTGTGGCATGCAGTCTGCCCGCGTCTGTGCTGGCTGGAAAGAGGGACGACGAGGTGTTGGGGTGTCCCTCTGCGGTGACCTAAAAGCCCTTGTCCTCCAGACCACCGGGTGGCGTATTTTCCCTCTGTGTGCCCCTGATGCCATGACTCCCATCAGACATCAGCCTTGTTTTGTAATTTAAGAATGTAGGACACCACTGAGGAACAAAAGGTTTTTTGCTGAAACAGTAGACTTTGTTTGGGATAAAAATGGAAGGAAACCTCCTAGATGATTTTTTTAAATAACTGGAACAAAACACTTCATAAACCTCTGAATAGCTTATTGAACTTGCATGCAAGAAAGTGTATATGCCAGACTTGGGGAAAAATTTTACAGCGATCACCCTTAGTCACATATGTCAACAGTGATATAAAGAGAGTGATTAGATTTTATTTTCCTTAAGGGTGCTGTTCACAATACTTACTTAGTGTGAGGGGGCTGACTCTGTGGTCTGTGGGAACTTAGCATCTCCATCAGTGATTTGTAGCTCAACAGCATGTCAGTTGGGTCGACCCCCGGCACCTTTGGTATCCGCCGTGTTCACTCCATTTTCCCTTCGCTCCACTCCTCCCCCCATCGAAGGCCACCTCAGAAAGCACCGCTGGACGATAGGAAGGAACGACCCCGGAGCACGATGAGCGAGGCTTCCAACTACACAGGTGGATCGGACCGAACCGTCACCTCCAGCATCACCTCGACCAGCCCTGTGGACAGAGTGGGTACTGCCCGTCTGGGTCACAGATGTTCTGCGTCTGTACGTGTGTGCGCATCGTCGATCAGATGTGCGAAATTCAGGAATCAGATGTGAAGACAATCCCTCCATAATAAACTGGCTGTCTGTTCTATATTACACAGCCAGTCTATTCATGTTCTGCCTTTCCAGTTCAAGGTCGTGGTCTGCAGAACTGCATATCTTGGCCTTTGGGAGTAGGTTTTGGTTTTCCAAATAGATTTTGGAAAGATTCACTGTCAGCTTTGCCCGAGTTGTACACTAATAAGACCTTCAATGTGCAGTCAGATCTGAAATGTAACTGGAATGGCTTTATGCAGCATGAGTGCCTCTTACAGGCCACACAGGTTACTGCAGGTGTCCTCTTGCTTGTCTGGTCAGTGTTCGTTTTCCTTCTTTGTGCACCTTTTGACCTGTAACATGGAAAGCAGTCTACTAGTTCATTACATGGGTCTGGGTACAGTATGTCCTGCCTTTGGGGATGACATGGGGTGGGAGATGGAAAGCCAGGTGGAACTGTGGCACGGGTCAGGTGGAAGGGTCTGGGAAATGATCTGAGGTGGGTTTGCTCTGAACCACCTCAGAGTATTGGAGCTGCAGTCTCTTTTGAGGATCCTAAAACAAGCTGGATGTCATTGAGGGCAGTCTCATTCAGTTTCGTTGTCAGCTTTCTAATCAAAGTTGCAGATGCAGCATGTTAGTCCCAGAAATTCTTTGGGCAGTCGTGTAGATGGGGAGTTGCAACAATGTGTCCTCCTTCTTAAATGTGTCGGTAAAATTAATCTTTTTTTTCCCCAAGCCTTCGAGATCCTCAAAAAAGGTCCACAACTTTGGAAAGAGGTCAAACTCAATTAAGAGGAACCCCAACGCCCCAGTAATCAAGCGTGGCTGGCTTTACAAACAGGTATTTCACACCAGTGCATGTGTAAACTGCAGCGCGGTAGGACTGTTTTTGGTTGGTCGCATTTGTCCATCACCGTGAAGCGGGGAGGGGTCAGAAATAAACATTGAGGGGGAGGTGTTTAAAAATTATGTCAGACGAGAAATTTCTACGAGTGGGGGAAGGGGTGTGGTGATGACTAGAAATTTGGGCGTGGGGGAGGTGGCGGGTGACGATGAGGGATTGGTGCGGTGGGTCCCCTAACCGGGCTACACCAATGCTGTGGAGTTGGTAGAGGTACGACTGGTTATGGTCCTTTATTTAAGCACTGCTGGAAATATAAGCTCAGCTGTTTTTGCTGATCCAGGGTCAGTCCTGTTGTACTCGGTACGTGTAATAAAAGAAAATGCAGATGTGATGGTTTTCTGTTTGCTTCTTCAGCTCGGCCGTGCAGATCCACGCTCCCGAAAGCTAAAAATGGAACGGAGGATGTTCATCCTGACTGTGTCAGCCTCAGTCCTGAGATCCAGATTTGCTGCGAAAGCTGGGCTTTCGTGACCCCATTTGGAAAAGTGATTTATTAAGTAGAGCGATGGATAGAAGGATATTGCGGAGTAAACCGCACATCTGTGGTCTGCTGTGGCAAGTTAAATGGTTTTATTTGAACCATTTTTCTCATAAATATCACAGGGTGGGTCGGTCCATCTCCGGAGGGGTCCGTCAGCCCCAGTGAATTTTGTTTAAAATGCCGAGTCGTACAGTGGATAGCTTGCCACATGGAAACAATTGTGTATGGGCCTGAGTGTGGTCACATGATGTCGAGATTGATCTGTTTGGCCCTTATCCCTCCTGGCAAAAGCTTTCCGTCACCTCCGTGCGTCTAAGAGCGATATAAAGATCATTGTTGGAGCAGCCATGGGGAGACATCAGAGGATCGCTTGTTCTTTAAGATGCTTGTCGTATCTCCTTTCTTAAAGGGATATCTCCCGTTCCTATGACGCTCGCGTGATTAAAGAGGCCGTGTCTGTCCGTCAGCCAGAACGGAGCCTCCTGCACCACTCGTTTCGCAGTATGTGGGAGGAGGGGGTTTTAGCTTGCGTTTATCAAGAGTGAAACATCCGAGGGAGCCGGGAGTACGGCAGAGGCAAAAATGCAAGGTGGAAGCCCAGCGTGACCCGTGAGGAGGTCGTCCCCGGTCGGGGTCGCTTAGCCAGGAAGAAGCCATGACTCTGCTCTGCTTTCCGCTGCAGGACAGCACGGGGATGAAGCTCTGGAAGAAGCGCTGGTTTGTGCTGTCGGACATGTGCCTGTTCTACTACAGAGGTGAGCCCCGCCTCCACGCCAGGACCAGGTCCGTCTGACCCCGTTAACCCTCCCACAATGCCACGTAGTTGGCTATTTACGCCTGCGGTCGCCTGCTGCCCTGTTGGTACGCCGAAGGAGCACTGTGGGATTTGTCTCCCTTTCACGGAGGGAGGGTTACCTACCCCCCCCCGGGCGCCGCTGGGGACACCAGCCACAGAGACGACGCGCCCGGCCCCACACCGCCCGACGCCCACTG
>JAACJT020002223.1:0-12618 GCA_009936485.2 Gymnarchus niloticus
GTCTCGGCTTATTCTGTGCACTGAATAACCTAGGTAATAAAGGTATTTGCTGTCTCTAGACTCCGAGTTGACTGTTTCTCCACCACACACACTAATAAAGAGATTATGAAAGGTGTATGGCCCTTAAACAGATACGTTCTGTAAACGCATTAATGAGATATCTCTTTATCCAACCTAGGTTAAACAATCATAAACCGATTCTGAGTGGCATGTAAACCCTTAAATGGATTACAAACGGCGTACTGATGCTTTATATGCACCAAATCACGCTGGTTTTCCTGCCATTTCCTACCAAAACAGCGGTAGAGCATGGAAATGGCTACCGATTAGAATCACTTTTGGAGAGAGAAGGAGACGGTTTTTATGTTAACACAAATGAAACAATGAAACACTGAATTTCTTTGGGCAGCCGAAAAGCCGTACTGTTGATATTTACATACATAGGTGGGTTTATAGGTGACTATAGTAGAGGAAATATGTTAATTAGGGTTCAAGAGAGCAAAAACATTGACCACAGAAGCTCAAAAAAAACACTCCAATATATCAGGTTACTCAGCTAGTCATGTAAACACAGTATTGATATGTGTTAACTTCGACTGCCCTGCTTATTACAGAATACGGGGAACTCTAGTTTCCGTTCAAGATGTTGTTGCAAAATGTGAATATTGCATAATATAGTAAAAGTTTATTACAAAATGTGAGGTTAGCATGCATTGTTACAGACTATTTAGAAAAAGAAAGCTTTTTTGGTGAAATTAATAATTTGTTGTTTTGCTTTTTTATCTTTAGTGCAGTTGTACTTTACCTTCTACAAAAAATGTGTTGTTCTTTATTTGCATTATTAGTATTGATAGACTATGGGAAAGTCTAACACTCACCAGCTATGGAGGAAAAGTTTGTTCTGTTAGCGATCCCTTTCTCCAGGTCCCATATGATGCCTTGCAGCTCCAGTATCTGCAGGACTCCATAGCACAAAAAACAAACTGTGTTGTTCACACTCAAACTGATTATTGCACAGGAAGTTATGTAATTGTTCAGACAGGTACCAAGAAGCCTTGTGGTACTGAAACATGCAGACACGTTTGAAATAACAGCATCCCATGGTGGCTAAAACCTTCGCTATTTCAAGGATGGAACTACATACAGCAAACTTTTTCATTAAATACAAACTTAATTTCATTTCGTGGTTAGCACCTGTCGCCACACACCTCCATATTTGGGAGCTTGAATCACAGCCCTACTCTGTGTGTGGATTTGAAATGTTCTCTCTGTGGTGTGCATCTTTCCTGCCATGGTCCAAAGACACATGCTCTGTGTGTGTGCCCTGAAATGGATTGTCATCCCGTCCAGGATGTGACCTGTGCTGCCGGGGACAGGCTCCAAGCTCACTGTGACCTAGCAGTGTCAGTGTGGGCTGACAGACCATTAATGACCATTAATGACCATTAATGACAGCGTTAAGCACATATTAATGTAAGCGATCCGATGTGGACTAGGGTGTAAGTAAAGATGATACACCGCAAATTAATTTCACATTTTTAAATAAAGTAAAAATGAAGAAGCATGAAGAAGTCATTTCAAAATGAACACATGCTTTTTCCTGGTGTGACTAACTTTAACTTCTATGAAAAGCTGTGATGAAAAATCTAAATATGACACCGTATTGTGTTATTAGGTACATAACAAAAGCAACACAGAATTAAGTAAACTGAGTTATGGAAATTAACATTAAACATTGCAGCATATTGGCAGTCACATTCTGAAGTGTTGTGGCAGTTTGATTTAATATGTTTTATGTATGTAACCTTTTATTAAGCTTTGGAGTATCCAGGGTAGCTATACAGTTTACCTGTACAAACTTACCCAATTTAGAATTTAAATTCATATTGATTTCCAGTTGTTTGGTTTTCTTCTCCAATTTTCGAGTCTTCTCTTGCAGTTCAAATTGTAAATCTGTAACAAATATGAATGATTCTTGAGAATGTTCCGTGTGGCAAATTCAAATATATTTATTCTCCATTGTGGGACAGTATATGTGAGTGCATTGTTTGACCTGCACAATAACTGTGTTGACCATTGATGCACAAAGTGGAAAGATATACCGCTGTGTGCATCTTTTTCAGGTGTTAGAGTCAAGATGATTTGTTTTACTTGTGCACCTAGTGCTTACTCGTTAAACCACAATCAACCACATCGCCATTGTCGTCGAGGAGACCAATTACTGTGGTATCATCAGTGAATTCAATTATGCAGATATGCTTCTGCATTTGTCATATTGTCATGGCTGGACAATGGAGTACAGCCTTGAACACAAGCAGCGGCCCCAGGGCCCCCATGTTGAAAATGAGAGGGGATATGGTTGAATTCCTGATCTTCACCACCAATGGTCGCCTTGTCCAGAAGCTCAGGACCCTACTGCAGATGTAGTTCCTGAGACCCTGTTTCCAGAATGTCCAACAAACTGACCTGGCGGTGCCTGCATGATGGTGTTAAAGGCTGAGCTGTGTGTACTGATGTTCTTCAGGTCTCCTAGGTGTCTTTTGTTAGGTTTTTTCATTTGGTTGTGTCCTTTTCCATTTGAAGCCTAGCATGTTCCAAGAAGTAGCTTCTTATTTAAACTAGAAAAGCTGTGTAGTCAGTGAGTGTATAAACTAGTGCTGCATATTCATAAACCCTCATAACGTACCGACGATCTGACGCGATGACCCCTCCTGTAACTCCTTCAGTTCGGTCTGCAGTGTGAGTATCTGCAGAACTAAATGAACGACAATGCAAAGAAATCAGGGTGATTACTGTGTGAAAGCTGCTGGATGATAGATGTACCAGTAATTAACAAAAACAACAAGCTTGAATGAATTCATAGGCATTTGGGCATACTGTAGTATGCTGTTCCTGTCACTGTACTGGCCCACCGTCGCACATTCTGGTCCTTTAACTATTGGCAGTATTAGTTCTCTCCTTGTATGGAAGTGGTGATCATTCTTATTGCATGGCTTTCTAATGCAAATTCTCAGTATTAGCAACAATAGTAAGTTTAATCACAGTTTGGCTTTTTACTTATGTAAATTTTTGAAGTTAAAATTCCGAATATGTAACGGCTAACCCATACAAGTCCATCTATCTGGCCTCCATGAAGAACTGGGCACTTAACTCACCAACTTTACTGTTGTCATTCTCCTTTTCTTTCAGTCTGGTAATTGTATTCTCCAATTGCTTCTGTAGCACTGTAAAATCAGCCAAGAAGAAGTTTTACAAATAATCTACCGAGCCACAGCAAAGTTCAGTTTGAAATCCAGAGCCTGTACCGAATCGACAGAGGCAACTTCCTGCTAGCATAATGGAGAACATTGGCTTCATGTTGAACACGCAAACATCCAGTGAATGTTAAAAATATGTCAGGCCATAAGTGGAAAAAAACATCAACACTCACTAGTGATCTGAGCTGACTTCTGGTGTGAGGTGTTCACCAGCGAGATCTCAAGTTCATTTACCTGCGAAGCTGTACAAAATAAAAACCATGGAAACAGGTGGCAGGTGAAATGACAAAAACAAGAGCCACCACAACCAACAGAGAAATGCAGCTCTCTCCTCCAAGGAAGAGCCAGGCACCAACCCCAGAAGGCTGCTGAACTTACCCAGTCCAGCATTTTCTGAGACACATTTCTTTAGAAGGACACTCTTCTCCTCCAGCTCTTTATGAAGTGCTGTATGGCACAGGAAGTTTGTAAAGGATGGCATGCAGCATTAACAAGTGCCGTTTGTAAAACTGTCCCCCCATAGCTCACCATTGTAGCTGGTCTGAAGTTGAAAGTATCTCTCATCCATTTTGTTCAGTTGTCTCTGCAGCCCTGTGGATCAGAGATTTCCAAAAAAGCTAATATGTGTGTATCTTCCAAGTAACAAATGAATCTCATTTACAAAGGCAATGTTCAATAAGAAAGGA
The DNA here is from genome assembly GCA_009936485.2 of Gymnarchus niloticus. Taxonomy (NCBI): domain Eukaryota; kingdom Metazoa; phylum Chordata; class Actinopteri; order Osteoglossiformes; family Gymnarchidae; genus Gymnarchus; species Gymnarchus niloticus. The sequence goes on from JAACJT020002223.1 coordinate 3,944, forward strand.
ACACAGAATGTTGGTTTGGAGGTGACATTAGGAATGAAGCAGAGCTGAACCTGAGAAGCAGAGGCATTGAAAGACCAGTAACAGGAAAACACAGAAATGTGTCCATTGATATATTTATACGTAGAAGGAGATGGAAAATCAATATTTAATTCTGCTTAAAGAATACGCCATGAAAGATGATAAGAAATGGTTACTCACCAGCAATCTGGGCAGTGGCATTTGGATTTTGGGATTCCACCCATAAGTCTGATATTTTTTTTTGCATCTCAATAATCTGTAGAACTGACACAATTGAAAAAAGACAAAGATGTCAGCGCCTCAAGCCTAACTTTAAGAGACACTTGTCGATTCCGTTGAAAGTCGTATAGCTAGCTGGCGACAGTCAGCGCTGATCCAGAGCGATGCGAATGAGTGGAACTCAGACATCCGATGGATCGTTACGTAGATGACCATCTTTGTACCTTCTCATCACCGATGGACCATCTCGGTGCATTTACAAGTTTTTTTTAAATTAGATCGATGTTTCCCAAAGCATATCTTGCCTAACTGTACAACCTGTGGAATAACGAGTCCCCATTTCAAGTGTATCTGTGCTGTTGTTCAGACAGCTTAAATTAATGGACTCACGTATTTCAGTGTTCCTGCCATGCCTGTGTTTCAGTTGCATCAGAGCCTCCTCTAGTTCCTTCTTCTTGCTGGTGATCTCCTTCTCAAGTCCTGACACATGCATCCAAAATATCAGATGTTGTAGGATGTTTCTGTATTTTTCGATCACATCCAGTTTTGGGTGACCGGTGACTGCACTCAGACAGCATACCCCTTCTAATTTCATAAGGAGTGAGGTTCATCCGACACTCTGCTGACAACTGACAGGTGATGAGAAATACTCACCTGTAACCTTGTCAGGCACCGTCTGGTTTAAGGACTGCCTTTGTAGCACCCTCACAATACTCTGTAGTGCAAGTATCTTCAGAACTGAAACCAAAGACATTGTTACTCATTTAGGCCTAACTACAGAAAAAATACTCTATTTTATATTAATGCAGAAATAAATAGTCTAAGTGAGTCATGTGACAAAGGCAGACTGGAATATACGGTAAACAGTGTGCAGAAGAAGTGGTTAAGGTCTCATGTGGTTTTATTTTCAGATTCGGCGAAGCCTTCAGTGACGTTAAGATGGCTTCTCATAAGAAAAATGTGATTGTTTGTGTCATTTCTCTGTTGGAATAACATCTTATGTGGGAAACATGGACCTAAAAACAGAAATTTCTTTGTACTCCTTTCTTTCAGCCTTGCTGACTATGGAGTAAATAGCTGCCTTGTGTAAGCTGAAGGAGTCGTTCCATGAACTCACCCACTTTGGAGTCATCATCTTCTCTGTCTGGCAGCTGATTCATTTTATCTTCCAGCCTCTTTAAAAAGTCTTCAAGGCACAGAAACTTAGTTATGACGGCCGTGAAAATGAATTTCTTGCTCTACATCATCCAAGTAAACTGACTTAATGAGGTGAAAAACAGCCACCGTCTCTCACCGTACACCTAACTATAAAAACTGTACGCTCTAAATACCAGCTGGCCCTTTAAGGAGTCCTGCTGGAACTGTGAGATGAAACTTCCCCCTGAATGTCTGACGGCTGCCATTGCTGTGCGTGGAGGACATTTTGAAGAATAGAAGCTTTATTTTAAACTAAATTACTTTAAATAAATATTCATGTTAGGGATATGTTGTTGAATTATGTTTTTAGTTTTTTTTTTAAATATGAGACATTCTTCATTATTCCAAACTTTGGAATGGGACCTGTATGTAAAAATGACAGGTGTGTCCATGCACCTTTTAGGACAATTCCTTGATTTTTTTTCCTTCATTTTCTTGGGAATTCCTTTACTAAATTCTCCCACTTAAATAATGAGCAGTTGACAAAGTTGGAAGGTGGATTTCGGATCACTGTGTTATCAGAATATCTGGAATAGCTTATGAAACTTGGGTTTCTCCTCATTGAACATAATGAAATTAAAGACTCCATTTATGCACATGCAAAGTGATAAACATACAGCCATAGACATGTGCCCACAGAGCACTGTACTCACCAGGTAGATTGTCAGAAGCCACTTCATCAGAGGTCTTTGCCTCAAAGTTCCATATGACACTCTGTAGCTCTAGTACCTGGAAATCTACACAATCACACCTAACACACTCAGTAAAGCCTTTTTTTTCCTAGCTGAGTACTCCTAATGCCAGCGAATGGTAAGTATGTGCACATTTCTGGGTTAGTTTGACTAACGTTTCTTTTTCCAGGTTGATACTCGTTTGTTTAACCAATGACAGTAGGGTTCAAACACTGTTCATTGATGTTTTAACCTTCATGGAATGTACAGAAATTTGCTGCGACATTTACAAGCCTGGCAGACTTTACAGGTCCATTTGGGCAAAAACAAGTTTGTAAACTCACACAGGTTGCAGTTTAACTCAAATTCATCACAACTGGCCTGCAAGTGTTCGAGCTTCGTTTGCAATTCCTGATGCAAATCTGTAAGACATGTAAAGAATGTTTAAAATGGTTCTCTCGATTAATTATGACATATTTGTTTGATATTTGGCATTGTATACTAACTCAAAAGGACCAATCAGACATATCATTGCTACACAGTTTACACCTCCTATTGTAAAAAACATTATTAGACCAGATATTTATGAGAAATATTTTCCTCTTTAAATATTAAGAAATTACGTTTAATCTCATTCATTTTGATGGAAGTTATTTTCCCCAAAAATGATTTTATCTGGAAAAAAAAATGTACCGTCAGCATCTTTAGAAATAAAAACACAACAGCGGGAAGTTATGACCGAGGAGCTGAAGGCAGTTTACCTTTACTCTCAGGCGATGTTTTGGTCTGTATTTGGTTCAGCCGGTTCTTCAGTGTGAGAATTTGCAGAACTGAATCAAAGAGAAAGAAAAGGTCAATATAACTGAAAAAGTCAACGTAATGTGAGAACCACAGTGAGTACAGTTAGGGTTGTAACGGTCTGTATGCGTATGACAGCACTTTCTATGTATTTACACTACCATGGAAAAAGGATTTGAACATCTGATTTCTGCATGTTTGCATGTTTTTGAATTGAATTTCAAATCAACAGCCAAAACTAAATATAAAATTAGGTTACCTCACTGAAAAATGCGCAGAAAATATTTAGTTATTTGTTTACTAAAAAACAATACTGCAAGGCTCCCGTACAATGGCTACAACAGACGCCTACTGAGTTATTAGTTAGGATTTTTGTTAGAGCTTTTCAGTGAATTGAATTTTCATTATGTGATCCTGGCTTCACACTAGTTGGCACCCAACCCAGAGTGTCCCCTGCCTTGTGCTCTAAGCAACCTGGGATAGGCTTCAGGTTCCCCCGCAATCCTGAGAAAAGGATAAAGTGGTTTGGAAAATGGATCGATGGTTGGGCTTCACACTAATGTTTAGGTCCAGAGTTATTCAGGTTATTATTGGACAGGACTGGCTCAAACTGGGCTAGTCTATCAGAGCATTAGAAAAACATAATTACCCCTTTACTGTATTTGGATTAACCTGGTCAGGGCGGAAGATGTACTTTTATATGTAAGGTTAAGTTAGGAACTTGTTCTACCTATAATGAAGAAGGACTGTCACACCTCAATCAAGACCATCCATCCACACCAAGTCATTTCCCATCTCACCGCCCCTGAGCACAGGTGTAGCTAATCATCTTGATTAATTGGTATAAGATCAAAGAATCTGGCTTTCAGTTGCCTCCTTGTGAAGTACCGAGTGCCTGCTTCATGATCTCCTCTCTATACTTGTTTTCTTGCTTTTTTGACCTTGTAATTTCATTATTTGCTTTGTACTGCTGGGTTCAATGTTGAGTTTCAAACCGGGTCTGAACTTTGGATCTGGATCATGAACTTGTGAACTTTTCTCCCTTTGTTTATCTCTGCCTTTTGCCTGCGTGTGGATCGTGATTCTGAAAAAACCTTGTTGTTCCTGAGTTTGGATGCTATTCCCATCTAGTCATCAGGCCTCATGGTTTCTAGGCAACAGTAAGTGCAAGTGCTTAACTGCTATGTTGTTTGCTGCCATCTAATGTTATTTTTAATGACTGCATTTCTGAAGAAAAATGTACATTTTTTTGCAGTTTGCCATTTTGCCAGATCACTGACTGCCTACTTGGCATAAAAATACAGGAGTAGAAACCAGAGTCTTCTCACTCATGGTTTCTACCACCCATCCCACTTACTCAGTTTACTCATATCATAGGTGTTTCCCTCCAGTTTGGCAATCATCTTCTCCTGTTCAGTCTGAAGTGCTGTGTGGCACAAACAAGTCAGCGTGAAGTGATTTTTAAACATCAATCAGACTTGATGCCAACAGACAACACTGGAGTGATGGAGAAATTAAAAAGCATAGTATCTGTTGACTCGTTAACTGCGCTGACTAAAAGATCTGTAACTTTAAGCCAATAACTGAATGTATTCTTTCTGTAAAAACTCATCACAACCAGACCTCATTTTTAAAAGGCTGCTAATACATCCTCAGTGCTTGTGGAACCAGGACAGTGTTAAGCAGACTTGTGTAACCAGGACAGTGTTAAGCAGACTTGTGGAAGAGGACAGCTTCCCTTTCTGTAATTTTTCAGAGCCAGATTCACAGCAGACATCATAGTTAATATAAATTAAATTGGCTGAATGGTAAGCAGGCAAAAGCTGTCATGTTATACAGAAAAAAGTCACGGTGACACTCACTGGTAATCTGGATGGTGATCTGATTATTAGACCAATGCTCTATAAATGTCACAAAGTTGTGCAGTTCAATTACAGTCAAACCTGAATGGAACAGATAAAAATGGGGAAGTGAATGCAGGTTTTTATATAAATAACTTGTGAAACGTTCTAAAACACTCGTCCGTAATCTTAGTGTCACATGATGTGCGTGTCCAGTTGCGTGCCTAAGCACACACCTAAACAGGTTTTTGCCATAACTGACTGTGATTAAACCTCCATTCTAGAAAGTAAGAATATTCCAGGTTGAAAAAAGGCTCACACAGCAGTCAGGCAGGACCAGGCTTGACCCAGCGGTGGTCACTTCTCTAACCCTGCACCACCCACCTTTTTTATAGATGCTGGTCATCCGTATATCCAATTTATTGATGGCTTCCTGCAGTTGCTGTTGAAGAACTGAAAGGTACGGAGACATCATGCAGGGGTTGGTCACACCCTTTGCTTAATTTACCGCGTGTCGCATTTTTAAACTCCATGCATACCCATGTGCTACCTATGTATTAGTCATGTACTAACCTTATATGGGCAGGCATTAAATAAATCTGGGGTTTTATTGTTAATGAGTCTACAGCTTTTTGGTTATACCAGATAACAATGTATTCAAAAACACTCAAACAGAAAAGTAGAATAAATTAAGTTGATATAATAACCATATTACAAAGTTTACAATCGTAGGTTTAAATGAAGTTCGTTTGTTGACAGAGGGCATCATTTACAGAAAGAGTTGTTAATGTACTGAAGGACAAAGACTGTTCTGAAGCACGAGTCCAAATTCCATTTGATGGTCTATAACCTGAGAGCAGGTGTAGAGCTCATGGTCCAGTTTGGCAAGTTTACCATGAAGGGATGAAGTGTTTTCCTGCACTCACCAGAAATCTGAAGAGCTGAATCTCGGTTTCCCTTCCACAACTGAGTCTGCAGTTGGCTTACTGTGATTGCTGGACAGAATGTAGGAAGACATGTTTTACTGCCAGAAGACCTGACACGTGTAAGAAGTAGCTTTGCTTCTGTTATTCCCAAAGCTTCCAGCACTCACCCAGTCTGGAATTCACAATATTTTTTTCATTGAGTTCATTTATTTTATCTTCCAGTTCCTCCCTTAATTCTGTAAAAAAAATTTAGATATCTGTACTGAAGAGGGCTTGTATGGTAACCAGTAATATGAAGACCTATTCTCCTGTTATAGAGGAACATCATGCATAGGGAGTCATTGCTTAAACCTGACTGTGTCATCATGGCTCCCAATAAAGTGAGAAAAACACAAAACATGACAATATGCTTATGCCATGATTTTGCCTAATTGGATATCATCATAACGAGCAGTACAACAGGCAAACTTACCTCTGCAGTTTTCCACATGGAAATTCTAAATGTTAACAGAAAAAATTTACTCAATTGCAGTGATCAGTTTTAGGATTTGCTAAATGAGCTAAAACAGAAAAACATTTGTATTCGTTCCATTTATTTATTAATCTTTCCAAAATTAAGACATGAAACAACATATGCAATATTTGTAATAAAGGTGTTAATGAAATCAGGAAAAGGAAGCCACACATAGAGTAAATTCCTTCCTGTAATCCTACAGGATTCCTGTAATCCTACAAGAATCCACAAGCAAGGAAAACCGTGGATACAAGTAAAGTTTCCCAAACCAGCAAAGCTGCTGGGGCCGCAACCAACTCCACCATTAACTAAGGATAGATGGGTATGTTGATAAAGGTAACTGGGAGCCGCTTGAGACTGATTTAGCGAGAATGGCTGAGATTAACTGAAAGGTCCCATGGGCTTCTGACCCCAGAGAAATAAAATGTTGAACCAACTGTACACACTGTATTATTGAATACAACATGGAAGCCCTGTTTTAAAGGCCCCACAAAATATCAGAATATTTCATTATTTCAAACTTTGTTACCAGTCTCTTGGTGTTATCAGACATAGTTTGGTTTACTTATTCTCTGTGTCTCAAAATTAAAATATTGTCAGTTATTCAATCTCATTGCATTAGGCATCTTGCAATTAATATTCTTAATTCTGACATTTGAAAACAGGAAAAATTAAAAGTCGTGTAAGTAAACAACAACAAAAAATTATTTGAATAACAGAGAGTATGTATACTGGATTTAATTGTTGTATCATTTCAGTTCTTCATATATCTTGCTTAAAGCCACTTACCTCTGAAATTATGGGTTTTCCACCAGACTGTAAAATAACCTAAAACAACATGTGAAAATGGTATTGCTTTATTGTCATATCAGTAACATAAACTATGCTATTTCTCACTGATTTTTTTATTCCCACTGATGCTACTGGAAGCATTAGAGTGTAACATCTCCACGGCTGTGAGTTTGATTCCTCTATGAGCTCATTTGCCTGGCTTTCCTCTGGGTTCATCCATTTCCTTTCAAAGACCAAAGAAGTGTGATGTAGTTGAATCTGGATCTCAAAATTTCTCTTTGATGGTTGTGCATCCTGTCCAGGATGTACCCTGTTCTACAGGTTCTCCTCAACCTGGTATTAACAAGTCAGTTAAATGTCTCTGAAGAGAGTATGGCTCTATATGGGCTACAGATTGATCCTTGAATATATATTGTTCATAGAACTTTCCTTGCTCTTTATAATGGTAGCGTGCCCTAAGGGTGGGCAGCCAGTTGACCTTGGACCCCCAGAGGTTTTTTTTCTCCTTGCTGAGGAGTTTTTGGTTCCTCTCCTCTGTTGTCTTCTGGCTTTCTCTGTTTTCATATATGTAATTATGGTCACCACACACACCCGATAAGTGCCTTGGGGCAACTGTGTTCTGAAAGGCACCATGCTGAATAGAATCTAACATGATTCTGTGTCGATTCAGCAGTCTTACGCTTTCTGTGCTTACCGTTACATTGGTGTGTTTATGGTCCACAACCATATCCAATATCTTGTCGCTGAATGTTAGTGAGTCTGATGTCCTTGCTGGAGTGACCATTTTAAAAAGGGAGAGAATTAGAGCTGTTACTTCAACACAGTCAGTCATTTTTGTTTGCTGTTACTACTATGCAAGCTGAAATTACATAACATGCGTATCCTACAAGGTGTTGCAGCTAAATGGACATTTAGGAGGAGTCACTGATTTAAGTATTCCCGTAGTTCAAAACACATTTCTGACTTCTCAAGGAATCTTTGAGTCACCCATAATAATGGGATTTGACTGATTAAACATCAGTAGACTGAATTAAAACGATAAGAATAGAATAAGTTAAAAGAAATTCCAGCCATAGCTTTTCACCGCTGTCTCACAGATCCAAAGTAAATTAGGGGATGTGGAAAAAACAGAATCACATGTGATCCACAATCCCTAAATGGCCCAAAAGTGTGTCAGTGATCAGCATTAAGCTCAATGGAAGCCACATACCAGATCTGCATAAAGCAACCTGTAGTAAGGAGGACAAGAGGAGAATGAATGCGGATAATGCTTCTTTTCCATGCATTGTTTCTGTAAACCATGAGGCAAAAAAAGCCACACACTCCTCACCCTTATATACAGCAAAGACCTGCTCCAGTTAATATACACCACACAGCAATTGCGTCATTGATGATTAACGATGGTCATGGCAAGGTAATTTGGCAACACAGATGGGCTGAGTGATTTTCAGTAAATGCTGAAACCTTTTGGAGGAATGCCTGCAATACATTACTAAGTAGTCTGAAATTCTCTGGCAGAAAAACAATTGTGATGCTCTTCATAATTACAGGCTGCTGAGTATATATGCTTCCTTTGTCACAACCACATAAGAAAATGTCCCTGCTTGGGGGGGTTAGAACTCTGTTGTTGTTGTTTAGTCACGCAGTCGTGTCCGACTCTTCGCGACTCCATGGACCACAGCACGCCAGGCCACCCTGT
>JAACJT020002224.1:0-12617 GCA_009936485.2 Gymnarchus niloticus
GGACACGCCTTCCCCCTCTCCTTCTTCTTCGGCCAACAGTAGCCCACTTTCCACCAGCACCCTGTTGGCTGACAACGATAGTGGCGGTCGTTGTTAACTCGGGATTGGACCGATTCGGTATGGAAATCTGTTTTGTTGTCCGCATATTTGATTTGGTAAAAATTTTACACCGGATTCCCTTCCTGACGTAACCCTCCCCATTTATCCGGGCTTGGGACCGGCACAGAGAAACACATAACGCATTCTCCAGTGGTTGGGTTAATAATAATAATCATAATAAAACAGTTACGAATTTTCGTTCCACCAGAAGCTTGTTTTTCCGCCCGGAAGTAAATTGCGGCGTACAAGTTACTGCGTACAGACATTTCACTGCGCGCAGAATTAATCAGTTCTTGAAGAATTTGTTATCAAAAGAAAATCGTATTCAAGTTACATTGTGGGACAGGTAATGCTGAATACGTGATACTAACATATGATTACTTTCGAGGTGTATTGTGTTTTCTGTTATTTCATTTGCATTGTAACAATGTAACAATGGTTAGAACTGAAGTACCGTGAGGAATGCTTACATTGATTAGTGTATATAGTTCGCCAATTTTAATGACAAATATAATTTAAAGGTAAATTCATATTCAGTACTGACTTCGACATTACTAAGTCACACAGTCCATTGTCTAGATAGTTTAGCAGTGTAATAACATTATGTCTTAGTTGAAGTATATTTTTCTTTTATTTGCAAAGTATAAATGTCCGAATCCGGACATAGTCAACCTGGTATTTATGGACCGGGACGGAGGAGAAGGCGTCGGCGTGACAGAGAGCCTGGACCCCCAGGACAGAATTTATCTGGCCCAGGAAGAGAGCGAGAGTACGCACCTCGGGAGCGAAGGGTCTGCACAAGCTTTTTCTTATGCACCTATAGTATAAATTACTGGATTTTATGTTTTTGTCCTTTAATGAATAGTAAATGTAAAACGTAAGGGAAATATAGCTTTGCATATGACGTAGTTCTAACGGAAGTCATGTTTATTATTGTCTGCAGGATGGAAGTGAGGAGCCACCGGGTCCTCTCCTACAAAAAACTCCTATCATCTTAGCAAAACCTCCAGGAGAGAGGGTACGGTGGGCGGTCTGTATCCATAGGCATTAGGCATATTTTAAATGGAAGTGAAAAGATTTGTAAATTGTAATTTAATTTCATTGTCATCACCCATAAAGTCATAGAAATAGTCAATTACTCTTGACAGTGACACTATTAACAAGTCATTTTCACAGACCTTTTTATTACAACATTAACTAGTATAATGTATGCATGTGTGATGCAGAAACTAATGAAGAGGCTTGGCATATGCAGTGGTTTATACAGTATGGTTGAGCTTTCTACTATTTCAGTGCTTACTTGTGTTTCAGACTAAATCAACTCCGAGTGCAACGAGTGGCCCTCCTTCTTTAGATAAGCCCATCATGCTCATTAAGACACGGGAAGATGTAGGAAAACCAGGAACGTCCCCTGATTCAGCCCCCCTGACTTCAGGACTAGGATCTGCTAAACTGGAACGAGAGGGACAGCGACCCACTCAGCCTGTATACCAAATCCAGAACCGAGGCATGGGGCCGGCTGCTTCCAGCAGTGTAGTGGACCGTGAGTTTTTATAACATTGATTATTTTGATCTTTTTTAAAAGTTGCACTGTATAGTAAACAGTCAATGGTAAAATACTGGACTTGTGGGCACATACTTAAAATCCACAAAAGAATAGTACTGTTTAACCCTTTTTTAATTGTGTTGGTAAAAGCTGTTTGAATGCAGCTGTCTAAATTGCCTAAGATATGAGGTGCCTTAGTGTGTTGACATGTCGGCAGTGTGCTTAGGCGTGGTGCCGTAAGCATAATAACCTGAATTACACGTACAAGTAATTATAATAACAGTAGTAGTAACGAATGATTTTGAATAAGGAAAATTTATTTAAATTGTCATTTTATTGACAGTGTCCTTTGACAGTCAAAAATTGAGGCAGGAAATTAGATTTTGACTTTTGTTTGCCCTGAGAGAATATATATAGGCCTAGTTATCAAAAGCAACAAATCGTAGCGCAAGAACTTGGATTGTTATTTTTTTTTTTTTTAACAGCTGTTATTAGCCAAACCAAACTTCTGCCTCCAGAGAAAATGAAGCACAGCATTAAACTTGTGGATGATCAAATGAACTGGTGTGATAGTGCTATGGAGGTAAGGGGCACATTTTCGCTTGTGCTTATGTGTATAATAAACTTCCTTTGAAGGGATGTGATGATTTTCTAAATATGGATGGAGATATTTCATATATATACAGTAGCTATATATGTCTGTGTGTGTGTAAAAAGTAATCTTTCCCGTGATTAGTTTTAAATGAAATGAAATGGAAGAACCAAAGATTTCATCCTATATATTTAGTCAATGCCTTTCAATCCTGAAATCATTGCAATCCAGTTTATGTGATATATCTTAAATAATGAAAGAACATACCAAAGCAATGTACAGAATACCAGATTATTTCATCTTATTTGATGATTTTATTTCGTGCTTGGTTCCTAGAGTCATTTATTATATAGTGACAATGTCAGTATGGTCAGCATGTTTTCTTTTTTATATCTTCTGTATTTATAATTTTAATTTTAGCAAAATTGCATTAGAAAATTAAACTGAGTCATAATTTGATCTGAGTTACCACATAGATAATGTTAGATCTGGTAAATTTTTTCTTCTTAGAAACTGCTATATCACATTCAAACTTGTGTCGTGGCAAAATTGCCTCAGCAGTCACAGATGATTACACCAGCCCAAAACAGTTCATAGTTTATTGCTTTGTGCAAATGAGAAGTCTCACAAGATCACCAAGGCAATCCCTAGAGAGCTCTGCCCACTACAGTTACAGATCCATCTTTATTGGTCTTCACAACCGTCTCTTATATAGCAAACAGTTATCAGTTTCAGTATCATCACCCAGGAGTAGGCCTTGAGGCTACGTAATGTTTGGCACCAAAAGGCCTTTCCCCCGTGAACATGGCTGGGCTGTTTAACGCCCAGCCTGCTATCCTGTTTGTATTTCATTTAGACACCCGAAATGCTCATTCCCCAGTGTGTTTGGCCTTGCAGATCTTATTTTGACCACACAGTGTCTTATCACAGAGTTAACATACTTTGCATGTACACTTTGTGTCCTTCTAAGTAAGTATAAGGTGGTTATTCTATAACTACATGGATTAATAGGATCAAGCATTAATCACAATCAAAATTAACAATTTCCCCTACACCTGAATAATATGCAAGCAAAATAGTTGCTAATGCAGAAAAGGCAGGTTCTACTGTATAAAAAGTTAATGCATTCATAACTTTAATTGTGATAATTTTGTACTCAGTGCAAGTTACCATTCCACTAAATTCTTATGGTAGTTTAAAAGCTTTTTCCAGGTTAGCATTATTCATTGTGCAGATTTCATCACTAAAATTATCGTTTGACATTCTAAAAGATAACGGCTTCTAACAAAAAGTTTTTTGAAGACAGGAACATCAATACTGGCTGAATTATTTGTCCTACCGACCTAAGTTGTACGTAGATGTTAAAAAGCTCAGCATCTCACAGGGGTACACTGCATTGTATACCTAGTGCCTAGTGGATAATTCATGTCGGAAGTGTAACTATGAATGAAATCTGCTCTACAGTATCTTCGGGACCAGACAGACATGCTGGTGGTGGGTGTTATAGGACTTCAGGGAACAGGCAAATCCACAGTCATGTCACTGCTGTCAGCCAACTTGCCCGAAGATGATCCAAGGTATTGTGTCTACAGAAATGTATTCAGTTGTATGTTCTTGAATAAATTAGTCTTGTTTCTTCTTTTGGTGGTTACATAATTGTAGCCATTTAGGATGCACGATATGTTCATTTACAAGTCATCTGTTTGTAGAGCTGGTTTTGTGATACAGCAGCAGGACTTCACCCCCCCCCCCAGCATTAACTTATGTGAATTTGACTTTCTTAGCCTTATTTGCTTTTTTGGGATGTCAAAGTCTAAAATCAAAGGGTGCTTTTCAATGTGTTTTTAGTGGGGTTTTTTTTCCCCACTGTATCAGTCATTCAGTCATCCATAAATCTTCTAACCATTTATTCTAGTCAAGATCATAAGTGCCTTGAACCCTATCTCAGACAACATCTGGCACAAGGGAAAAGTATATACTCCCTGTAAAGTTATCAAATCTGCCTGAATTTCAAATGATGCATCTTTCATTGCAAACTCCCGGCCTCTCATAGTAAAATTTTTAAGTCAAAATATAGTTATTTGTCAGGAAATCTTTAAATAACCAAAAAACTGATTTGTGTGAAGTATGCTTATACACAATACTGTAATTTTATTCCAAAACTACATAATCTAAATACTTTGGCCAACCACTGTAAATTATACTGAATACTGTGATATCGAAAAGGCAATTCAACCAATACAATAAAAATTTCAAACAATGAGTTTGAGTGACCCAGTGTAGTCCTTCAACCACTCAGACTTGCAGCAGACTTTCCATAAGCCTGTACAAATAAATTTCAGTTTATGACTGACAGTCATAAAAGAAGAAAAAGCCTACCATGGAAGCCCAGCTGACTTTAGAGGCTCACTGGTATGCTGCTGCCTGTGGTACAGTCATAAATAATGTTATTGCATTACAACTACTGTATCAGTACAGTACAGATGCAATACTCAGCTGCTATTTGAGCATCGTCATATCTTTATTGCATAACATGAAAATGAACTGCAAAGTGTTTGTGCATTATAGCATGCAGTACTAATCTGTAAATAATATGTATACCTCAGTACCTGTACAACCTTCAGATTATAACAAAATCAACATGTATCTCGGTCACAAGTTGAGGACCATCTTTAACACAATTTCCAAGTTATGTAGACAGAACGTGTACCATGAAGTGTATTGTGAATGTGTAAAGTAAGGGGCAAAATATATGCTCATTCAAGCACCATTAATTCAAAATGAAAGATTCATAATGGCTGATTTCTTAATAAGGGAGAAATACTTTTAACATACTTATCTTCTCGTAATGAAAAACAGTCAGGTTATGGCTTTATAGCTGGAGAAGCTCTTACTTGTTTGATTTAGTATCTAAATAACATAGTGCTATAAGTATTATTCAGGTGATATCTCAGGACTCCAATTAAAACTGACATCTGGCTGTTTGAAATATTGGAAAATGGGATAAAGCATGTGTATGCTCTACCATATGATCCCTGAGTGACCTTATACATGTTAGTGTTTAATGTTCTTTTTAAGGTGTAGCCTGGGCATAAATCATTTTAAGAAAATGTAACCCAACGATAATGAAGTCAATTATACCTTGTATTGTTGGAAAGCTGTATACACTGTACTCAGACCATAGCATCCTTCTCTGTGAATTTGATGGATTATGCTACCAGATTAAACTCCTACTTTTGATTGATTCTTCCACCTCCCATGACTCAGAGCTGCTTGTCTGTTTTGCCTTGCATCTTGATCAAATTGACATATATGATCCAAACAGTATGCTTTTCAAATACAGTTGACCAAAGATGATGTGTTTCCATGCCGATTCTTAGCCTTTGCTCTTCCGGCGACATTCTGAAGTTAAACAGTCTAGTTATCACTGAAGCTCATACAAAACATGGCCCAACAGTCAGCCCACTCTGAGTTACTGGAGATCTGTATTTTATGACATCTTAATGGCTGATTTTTATATGTGAAGCTAAGCATGATGGGATGTTAACCGCTTAATTGACGTAGGCTTCCTTAACAGTAAGGGGTTGTTATCCTTGTCCCATGGTATTGTAAATTAAGTGAGGGTAGCATGGTATAAAGCAAAATAGCTTTTGGTTATATTTTTGTTTTGCAGGGCCTATGTGTTCAGGGCTCAGAGTCAGGAGATCAAAGAGAGAGGTGGCAACCAGAGCAGTGGAATTGATTTCTACATCACCCAGGAGAGTGTAATCTTCCTGGACACGCAGGTCAGAATCAGTCTGCAGGGACAATTTTCTTTTTATCTATTAATTTACACAATCAGTGGCTAGCATCACAGGTTTGACTTACTTTGATTTTAAATGCATATACTTTCTCTTGAAAATTCTTGCCTTCACCACTTTACAAACTATCTGTTCACACTGTATAAATACATTTTAACTCAAGTTACTTAACTAAATAGAAATTATACCTGATTTATTTTATGACACGTTGTCTCTTATCATTTGCTTTGTTTGTCTACAGCCTATTTTGAGTCCATCTGTTTTGGATCATCTCATTAACAATGACCGCAAGCTCCCACCGGAGTACAACCTCCCTCACACTTATGTAGAGATGCAGGTCAGTAGTTCACCAGCAGGGGGCATTGTGGCATTATTATAAGTCAAGCATACAGTACAGGGGTAAAATATATCTGTTGAAAGGAAAAAATAATGGTTGTTCGCCTGCTTCCAGAATGCTTCTATTTCATTTTCTAAGGCTTTTGTGATTTACAATATGTATTGCAGTGTGCCCCTTTGATTTAACGAAGTAATGAATCGGATGTCTTGTGTGGAACTATTGATGAAATTTTCCATTTTCTACCTTTTTAGATCGTGTTGATAATAACAACACAATAATTTGTCTTGGTTTGATTAAATTTTTTTAATAGTATTTTATATCCTGCTTTATGACGGCAATAATAGGACAGGTGTGTGTGTGTGTGTATGTGTGTGTGTGTGTGTGTATGTATGTATGTATGTACACTTGCTTTCCGAAGATGTTATTCCACCTTTGGTATTTCATGCATCAATGAAACAGCTTCAGTGTTTTAAGGCACTTTTTATATGTCAGTTTTATTTCAACCTTTGTCAAAGACCTACATGCATGCAGTGTACCAGAAACCAGTATGATTTTCAGGTCAGGAACAAACGGTATTTCACGGGCTGTGCAGTGAATCACAAATAACTCTGAAAATGGGTCAAGTAATCATTTTAATTGTATCTTTGTGTATAACAGCTTCGTTTGGTAAATAAATAAACCAATACTTTTGCAGATAGTTTGGAAAGTTTTTGAATTTGAATATGTCCGGCAGTTGTACCTCTTATAATTGTTTTTCTTCTGAATCAACAGTCTCTACAAATTGCTGCCTTCCTTTTCACTGTGTGCCATGTTGTTATTGTGGTTCAAGACTGGTTCACTGACATCAACCTTTACAGGTATTTGTCAAAACACTAGACACACTCAGTAATGCATTTTTAATTTAAAATGCACCTCATGAATCATACATTTGCTGATGAATTTTAATTAGTTATTTGGCTTAATTTTGTAGGTTTTAGGTTGGTTGGACTTTTTTAAAAAAAAAATACACTAAGAGCAGTTTACAGACAGCTACAGTATGTGGACACTGAATTAAAAGCTGAAACACCACAGAAGACTGCATGAATTGTGACACTGAGAATATATGGAATAGTATAAAAGGTGTAAGAAATATGATTCTTACTGCTGTAAAGTTCAAGATTTATAGTATGCAGTCCTGGGGATGGGGTTCTCAGCTATGATCATAATGTTTTTATTGACATCGGATGTGTTCAAGTAGACTAACCTGTTGATCTAGTAAAATTACCATTCAGTGTGTCAAACATGCAACAATAGAAGAAATCTGGGAAGGAGAAATACTTTTTCGCAGCACTGTAATTGTTGGCAGTTCAAGAATAACTACATGGGAATACACATAATATTAATTAGCAGCAGCACATTTAAGTGTCATTTAATCACTTAATGATGAAATCCATCAATAAGTTTCTCTGTCGTTCTATGGGGGGTGCCTTTCCAGGTTCCTCCAGACCGCTGAGATGCTCAAGCCATCGACACCTTCTGCCGGTCATGATAGTACTGGATCTTCAGGCTCCGATGAGGGGTCAGAGTACTACCCACATATTGGTGATTTGTGGATTCATGTTCTCTCACATAGCCTTGAGATTTATGTATATATGTACTTTAGGTATGCATATGTTTATTTCAGTAATTGTTTTGCATATTACTTGTATAAATTTTCATGATTTTTGCAGTGTTCCTGCAAAACAAGGCCAGGCGAGAGGAGTTCTGTCCCAAAAACCTAAAGAAGATGCATGTAGTGGTGGACAAGCTGATGGCTCACTCTCACCTCAAGTACAAAGGTAAAGTGTGAGGATGTCTGCATGCACAGCAGCTGCTGCTGAGTCTTCAGCACCATAATTTAGTAGGGTAAGCATGTTCTTCAGGTAGTTCAACTGAATTCTGTTCTTTTAAGTCGTTTGGCATTGGGGCACAAATTTTAGACCCATTGTGCAACCTGCTGTATGATATGCTGGGATAATCCTGGACTCTTGTAATGTACTTTGGAATACTGTTGTATTTGGAGTATGCAGGAATGTATTTATGACCCAAGGATCTTTTTGCTCAGGCACACTATCTATGCTGGACTGTAACATCTTTCCTGGACTGGGGCGAGATTACCTGGAGACGGAAGTCAACTTGTTCCTGTTGCCAATGTTGGAGTCTGAAGGAGAGGACACCTTGGCCAGGGCAGGTCTGCAAATTCTGCCTATTTCTTGAGTAAAAATGCAGGGCTGCAAATCAGAGCCTCATGATTGTAGTCTGTCAGGGTGATAACAAGTCTGAGCAATTTATGACAAAAATGTACCTGTTTTTATCTTGCCAGGGTCTGGGGTGGTCCCATTGTTTTCTTTGCTTCCTGGGTACAGGGGGCACCCCAGCTTCTCCTCAATGGTCTCTAAATTGCGCAGCCAGGTCCTGGCTATGTCCCGCTGCCAGCTGTCTCACACTATCCTCACAGAGAAGAACTGGTAAGGAGCAGGTCCTCAGCATGAAAGTCAAAATGAAAAACCATTTCAAAAGACAAAGTAAGAAAACACACTAGGTAGATATTTATACTTTTTATTCTCTTTGTCCACTAGATTAAGTAGTTTTATTGAGGTGAATAGAGTTCCCAAGCTCTAGTTTTTATGTAAAGTGAAATGTCCAAGCTGATATGCAATCAACGATTGAAAAGTTGAATTTCAGAGGTTGCATATCATCAGTTTTGGCCGAAACAACAGGTATTATTAATGACGAATAGTTTTATAGTTCAAGTAGTCTGTTAATTAAAGTCAAATATTAATTCTATTATAAATCCAGGTAAACATTATTGCCACACCTGTAAAATTGCCTGATACATATTATAAAACCCTCCTAGAGAAGATAACGAGCATCATCCACACGTCTCATGTACTTTTACAAAATGCTCAGTGTTTCCGTACTACATGTTATTCTTTGAAATATTTCGTTTTTCATTTTTTGCTTTAATGTTCTTAGAGCCTGTTCCACGACAGCTGACTTAATTTGGTTGATTTTTCATTACTATTCTTAAATCTAAAATTGTCATGCCTTTATTAGAAATATGTAAGCACTACATATTAGCCAATGTCTAATGTGACATCTAGTGATTTAATCATTTAGATTTTACCTCTTGAGTTTTTGGCCATGTTTTGTTTATTGGTATTCCTAACAGTCCCTGATTCACTTTATACATGTAATTGTGCATAAACAGGATATACTGATAATTTTGACATGTCACCACACCATTTAATGCTGAAGAGTAACCAACTAATAGCATTGTACTGTTGGTCTGACTAGGTTCCACTATGCTGCTCGGATCTGGGATGGGGTGAAGAAGTCTTCAGCTTTTTCTGAATACAGCCGCCTTCTGTCCTAGTTGGATGACTCCATTGTTGCTGTCACCACTTATGTTGTTTTAAAGATTTTGTGTCTTGCCTGTGATTAGAGTCATCAATAAGGGTATGGAGAAAGTACTGGTAAAGCATCTTTCAGTTAGCCAGCTGCCATTCAAATATAGCAGCCTTTGCAGTAAATATTTTGTATGGCTTTGTGAAAAGTTTTGTCAAAACAAGATAACTTTTGCTTTCTAGAAAAGCAGTTTTTTAAAACGTAATTTTGTTGAAACAGTATAAAAGTGTCAAAGGTGTTAGTCAAGACTGGTAACACTTAAATGTCTTTAAATGCTGCAATTCATAGTAGTCTGTAAGTCTTCTCTTGTTTAGCAGTGTTTAACGGATCATGTGTTTGTTTGGTAAATAAATAGTGAAATAATTTTGTAATAACCAAATGACATGGGGGTGGGAAAATGGAATAGGGTGTTTACTTGGGAGATGGGTTTAAGAAAACAATGGAAAGGGATGAACACAGAAGACACCAGGGATAAACACAGAAAACTAAGACATGGTACAGCTTGATACCCAGACCTTGACAGTGTATCAGAGGACATAAAGTAATTCACACCTGTTCACCTATTTCATTGGCAGTCTCCCAATGGGATATTTTGGAGAGGTGATTTTGAATATTCACTTGTGACTGTAACTGTCAAAGTGGCATTCAAAAATTTAAAATGCTAAGAAATGTTTCCATGTTAATCACAGAATATTTTGTTCCTTTTTGAAGATGTGAAGCAACATGCCTGTTCCTTTTAGAGTTAATATGGTCTTTACAGCAGAACCGCCAGTGGTTATTTAGCAAACTAGCACACTGTTATTCACCTGGACTCATTTTTCAGAACCTCAAAAATGGTCCACAATTTTTTTGATCAGTGTTTCAACAGCAAGGAAGGGAGGAATCAATGAGAATTTTGGCCAGGAAGGACAAAGGGATGTTGGTTCTGGTCCCTCTGTCGCACCCTTCTGCATGTCTCTGCAGGAGACTAAAATCACAAATATTGACTTTCAAAATGGCTGTCTGTTGTATGGTTTCTGTTTCATTTAACAATGGATACATTTCTGGTTCTAGCATTTCCTATAAACTGAACCCGAGGGTTTTTTCCCTAGATTCCTTGTATATGTTCTGTTTACATATAATTGTTGGTGTGACGTGTGGACGTATCAATTCACATAACTTGCCAATAATAAGTTAATACATTGTACTAAAGATAAATTATACAACAGCCTTTTGATAGAATGCTCCTGAATATTTTGAGCATTTCTGTCAAGTCTGTTTTAACTTAAACTCATGCACAGAGAGAATTCCTGCAATTATTATGGTCACAGAGACTATACAATGAGTAATAGCTGTCTGAGTTTGTCGTGAAGATGTCCCACCTCCTCTATCATCGTTTGGGAGTTGAGAGTACTGATAATCTCCTTTGTCTCGACCTCAGTGACTGTGTACAGCTTTACCATAGTATGTGTTCACTTTCTCAAAAACAGTGGACATAATGCATCACTTCATTACAAAATGTCAAAAGCTGAAAACATAGCCTGCAATGCAATTCAGGCTCCAGGGCCCCTATGACCATGAACTGGAGGGGCTGTTAGAACAATACAAAATATAAGCCCTATTTGATCTTCACCTGTAGCACTCACTAGGTTCCAACAGTAGATAAATCATACATTTTGCATTTAACAACACGGAAAAAACTCACATGTACCTTTGCATGGAAAAAGACAAAAAATCTGGATTCTAGGATAGGCTAAACAACTGACATATTTCACAGACCGTTTTACTGTATTTAACAAGGGTGCCAATAATTCTGGGTGACATATAGCTACACACACACACACGTGTATTTCTAAATTTGTGGAAACCTTCCATTCATTTGTATAAGCCTAACCCATACCCAGCTCTAACCTTAACGATATATAACCCAACAAAATACAAGTCAAAAAATGTTTTTTTTAATTGCATTCATGGATTTTTATAAAACTTCAGTTTCACGTTTGCGAATGCAGAATGATTGTCGAACCATTCACAAACTTGAATACTCCAATGAAAGCACATACAGTAAGACTGCTCTGCCTAGTCTTGCTGCTGATAATCCCTTTCCATCAGTGCATCGCTAAGATTACTAAGAATCATCAGTAGATGTGCTGGGTTTTATGATTTTAAGGTAGTATGATAGTGCTGGACTCCATGGTGGGTTATGTCATGGCTGTACAGATGATGACAGTGTTCCCATGCAAGCCAGGGTCATGGACAATTGCACAGTGACCAGTGATGTTATAGCCTCTCCTCCCCCTCCTTTGGTCCTTTGGTGGTTGTTGCACTCCATTTTACCAAACAAAGAGTTTACCTGAGTATCCTTTTACATTTT
Organism: Gymnarchus niloticus; assembly: GCA_009936485.2. NCBI lineage: Eukaryota > Metazoa > Chordata > Actinopteri > Osteoglossiformes > Gymnarchidae > Gymnarchus > Gymnarchus niloticus. The sequence continues at coordinate 12,154 of JAACJT020002224.1, forward strand.
TTTTTCAATTACTAGCAGACCAAAATGACATATAAAACACAACTGTTGAACTCAGAGAGCAAGACCTCAGGTCAAGTCTCCAAAACTCAAAACATATTTTCTGCTTGGCATCAGATTTACAATTCAGTATGGTACTTATTGCAAAACACTACGCACAGAAATAATCAACTTGGTTTTGGAAAATAATGCAATTAGACTCTGACTGTCATGCCCCAGCCCAAGCCAGCATAGCCAGCCACACCCACATCCACATCCAACCTACTCTCGATCATCACCCAAATACTGATCAGATGTATCTTGTTGAGTGGCCCTTACTTATACCCAGCCAAGTGCTTGCTTCATTGTGAGGTATTGTGTGTTTGTTCTGCAAGCTAGGCTTCAGCAAAATACAGACCGAGAACTACCAGAAGTACAAGCCAGCTTTAGAAGAGGCAGAGGAACTAGAGATCAAATCGCCAACATTC
>JAACJT020002225.1:201-12615 GCA_009936485.2 Gymnarchus niloticus
GCTCAGACTCATCAGTAAGGATGATGATGTGAGAGATAAACCGTCAGTGCTCAGACTCATCAGTAAGGATGATGATGTGAGAGATAAACCGTCAGTGCTCAGACTCATCAGTAAGGATGATGATGCGAGTGATATGTCATCTCTACTTATTGCAGTTTCTGCTCTGTAGTCCTTTAGCATTTGAATGGCAAGGTGTAGCTGAGGTGATTGACTGAGGTTCCATCCATCCATCTTCTATCCACTTATCCTGGTCAAGGTCGTGGGGTCCTGGAGCCTGTCTCCAGCAGCTGGTGTTTGCCCTGGATGGGATGGGGGCCAGAGAGGCCTGCTTCATTACACTTATCCAGAGACTATTGGGTCTGATCTATATATCAGATATCAGTGTCAGCTGCTTGAGTTGCTGTAAAAGTATCATGAACACACATTGACAACTAACCAGTATCTCTGTGTTTTATTGGCAGGAGCAGTAATCTAATTGTAGTTTGTCTTTTGGATTTGAGGGTGATGAAGTTCAATGAGTTTAATGGCATGCCTTACTGGACATAAATAGGATCTCTGTCTGTGCTGCCACATGATTTAGGACTGGTGTCATTCCTCATTTCTGTCTCTTACACTTAAGTCGGGTGTCCGATCTCATCTGCAGAGGGCCGGTGTGGGTGCAGGTCTTCATTCCAACCCAGCAGAAGCCACATCTGAGTTCACTGAAAGCCAGGCTCAACTGATTAATCAGGTGGAATCAGGTGTGGCTCCTGCTGGGTTGGAATGAAGACCTGCACCCACACCGGCCCTCTGCGGATGAGATTGGACACCCCTGACTTAAAGAAAAACCCAGGAGGGACGGGTGACTCATTGGACTGTGTGCTTTCTCCTTGGTTCTCTCTTTGACTTGCTCAGCACAGGTTCCAGCTGGACAAAGAGAGGAGCCTTTAGTCCAGTGACCCAGCAGGCACCTGATATGAGGCTAACGTCCTGGCACAGCACCTGCTGTATGATTCCGACTCACTTTTTCTGTAATGTTCAGCTCAGCGGGGCGGAGGAGTTTAACTCTGCAATGTTCAGCTCAGCGGGGCGGAGGAGTTTAACTCTGCAAAGTTCAGCTCATCTCAGTGGGCCTGACGGCCTCGCCTCTTTCCAGTGGGGGGTGTTAGAAGGACACAGATAATCATAAAATGTTATTTGCTCCTCAAGCGCTACCCATATTCAGCTTTGGGTGCTGTGGGGGAGGAGGGGGGGTTGTGGAGTCACTGTAAGGTAAATGATTGACGTGGTGCTGGAAAGGTCCCGCCCACACAGTGCTGCCTGGGTATGGGTGTGACTTTCAATTCAATTTTATTTATATAGCGCTTTTGACACGAAGCACGGTCACACAAAAACATGTAGGTAGCCTAAGACCTGCCAGTGGTCACGTTCATGTGAGCACACACCCATGCTTCACCTCTACTAGATTGGGCCCGCATGAGTTCAGGCACATTGTCAGACACACAGACACAGCCCATTGTCCTGCTAGATACTTAAAGGCCAAACAGAAAAAGGAAAGCAACACGAGTGTGCAGGTGTGTCAGGGTATGTGAACACTTCTGCCTGCTCCGCTGATAAAAATTACAAGCCAGGCCTCCACAGTCCCTCACCGCTCACCATATGGGCAGGGCTTGAGAAGAAAAGTAACGTTTTATGAGCATCTGTATCTTTCTAACACCACCCACTGGAGAGAGGCGAGGCCTTCAGAGCCACCGAGGCCCAGGACACGCCCGTCAAGGCGTAATCATCGACTGTCTTCAGGAGACTCGCTGACCACACATTGACCCACCTGATGCCGGGAAGCAGGTGAGACGGGCTTCTCACTGACTGAAAGGCTCTGGATGGTGACGCATGGTTTTGGAAACAGCACGCCATGACACGATGGGGGGATGGGTGCTGTCATTCGGTATGGCAGTGGCCTTAAGATGAAAAGATTCTTGGACATTTTTGCACCTCAGCGGTGCCGGGCTGTGAAGGTAGGTGCCCATCGGAGTCAGACATGTTGGTGTGACCATGATTGTCTGGTGCTCTGCATGATGGGAGGGCACCACAGGGACAGTGGCTCATCCAGCTGCCATCAAGAGTGTCACCGGGCTACAAGATACCACAGGCCAGAAACATTTAAGAATACTTTATATATTTCTGTACCAGACAAATAACGCTTCTACTTCTACACGAATGTAAGCAAGTACTTTGTAATAGTCACAGAAACCGGTGATGGAAATCAGTGCATACATGAAACATGACTACAGCTGGAAATTATTATTGCTTAAGTGCTACTTTTTTCTTAAAACGACTACATTACAAGACGATATTTCAACAAACAACACAACAGCAACGGTTACTGATTTTCTGCAGACTTACTGAGATCATTCAAATTGAGCTCATTTTCCACATGACACCAGTTAAACAGGCTTTGAGAAATAATTTTCATCTTTTAAAGTAACAGCAAGTGTGCACCAGTGTTGTGAGCGGCCAGTGATCCCTACCTGTCTGCACTATGCTACACTTGGTACAAACGTGCCGCATCCTGTCCTCCCTGACACAATGGCCTCCCAGTGTCAGAAAGAGCCAATCAGTGGCCTCCCAGTGTCAGAAAGAGCCAATCAGAGGCCTCCTAATGTCCCTAGTGTCGAGAGAGCCAATCAGATACCTCCTAGTGTCAGAGTGAGCCAATCAGAGGCCTCCCAGTGTCAGTGAGAGCCAGTTGTAAGCTGCAGCTCATCTCTCGCCTGAGTGACATCAACGCACATGCAGTATGATGCACTCTCACACTGCCACGGCCCGCACTCCACCAACGCTGACCAACACGGGGAAAAAAATGTAAGTTTTACATGCTGGAACAACATGGAGGACAACGGTGCATGGAGAAGATGGAGAAAATGGAGACGACTAAGGTAAGCAGATCTTCAGCGCTTTTCACTGGGGATAGGCCTCCATCCCATCTCATTCATTTTGCTTTTCGTTTTCTTTTTGGCAATTTCTAAACAACGCTAACGTACTAAATTTACACGTATCACACGTATTTTTGGATAAGAGTGAGGAGAGTCTTTGGACAAACTGTTCCAGGTCCACTAAATCATGAGGTGAAACAAGACCAGGAAAAACGAGACGGTCCAGGAGATCACCCACGAGCACATGCTAAAGGCGCAGTAAACACCTCCCAACTGCCAGCACTCAGCCCACCAGAAGCTCCACCTTTCAGATGTTTACAGGGAGGGGCGGTGGCTCAATGGTGCAAGAACGATGCAGGTGGGAGAGGCAGCTTTACCACAGAAGGCACACGTGGATCTCTGCACCCGCCCACCTCCACACTAGACTTCAGCTCCACCTGGACACCACATCTCTGTTGCTGCACCTCAGTCTGAAATGTGCCCGATCGCCCACTATCGTGGGGGGGAGCCCACTCCACTAAAAGGTGCCCTCTCTCGTCACCAAAGGGCCGTCCTGAGAACACGTGGCTTCGAAGCCCTCAGCTCAGCTCCTGACCCTGCCAGCAAACACACATGCACTCGCTGGTCTGAAACACATGCAGAGAATGTACATTTCATGTAGTGAAGAACAGCGCCCCCTAGAGAAAAGCTGGAGTCCAATGGCTGGCACAGCATCAGTACAGCCAGTAAATTTACACTCGGCCACGATGTGTGTGTGTGTGTGTGTGTGTGTGTGTGTGTGTGTGTGTGTGTGTGTGTGTGTGTGTGTCAGAGAGGTCCGTTCTCTCTGGCAACTCCTCAAATCAGCTGAAACATTAGTGAGCGAATGAGCAAAGCAAAAAAACTACAACCAGAATAAAACGTCTTCCAGATAAGTAATAATAACAATAACTAACAATAATAACATTGATACAAAAACATTTCATTCTGAAAAATAAAAAGCAAGCAAAAACTGCAATGCTTGAAATGTGACTGGTGCTGCAATCTCAGTAGAGGTGTCGCTGCCCCCTGGTGGTCCATACAGGTATGTGCCATGTGTGGATGCCACCTCCACAGGCTATCCCAGTCTGTCAGCATGCTGCCCAAACACTGCCAGCTGCATTTCCTCTGTTTTGTGTGTTTTTAAAAATTCTTTTTGGAATCGGAATTGATGGGCGTCTTTCTCAGAGCGAGAGAGGACGGGGTTGGGGGTTGTCGCCATGGCGGCAGGGGGGGACTTAGTTGAGGACTGTGGGAGGCCCGTCGGGACGGCGGGTCTGGATGATCTTCTGCTTGGGTCGCGCAACCTCCTCGTCCTCCGTCTCACTCTCACACACGTGCACTACCACCCTGGGTGTTGACTCTGTGCCTGCGTACAGTTCATACTTCTCACCTGGAGGAAGGCGCAGAGACAGAGAAACCGCAGGTGACCGTTTAGCTTTAGGACCTGTTGGAAAAATTACTTTAAACCTCACAGACTTGAACAGTTGGGTCAAACTAACCCCCAGTTATCCTAAAAGTCCATGCACATTTTCCCAGTCAAGAAGGTGAATGTTGGATTAACTGGTTCTAGTAAAGTCAACCCTGAGTCAGACAGGATCAGCGACCTTCCTCTTCTGTAGGATTTCTGTTTTGAAAAGATACCTTCCTGCCTCATCACTTCACAGTTCCCTCATTCTGTAAAATCCGAGGCCTGCTGGCTGCCAGGAAAGCTGCAGGCATTTGTGGTCACAGCAGGGGTAAGAGTTTACTTTCAGAAGCCCACCTTGTGAAAAGAACCCCTATGACTAATGACTGAAAAAAGACACAAACCTGGAGTTTAAGAATTTACTCCTGCTTGTTATTGTTAAGCTGCAACTTCACCATCCCATCATAATTGTTACACAGTGATATTTCTCAGAAACATATTAAAAAAGGGCATTTACCCTTTAAATCTATGAGTTTATAAAACACACACACACACACACACACTCCAAAATTGTGTCATCGTTGCCAAGGAGACAAACCAGCCAAGGAAATGAGATAAGAGCTTTCTCATAATGGTGTCTGGCTAGGAGCAAGAGTGGAAAAACAAAGCCTCCACAGAGTGTTTCACAAGCCGCCAGCAGAGGGCAGACCGAAGTCACCTGACTTTTCATAAAAGGACTGACCAAAGTCACAGTTGGAAAAATATATCAATTATGGTATGGACTGGCATCCCGTCCAGGGTGTACCCCAGCCCTGTGCCCTGTGCTGCCTGAGAAAAACTGCAGGCCCCATCACAACCCTGACTGGGATAAGCAAATAGAAGATGGATGGTATGGAGCTTTTAGAAAAAACATGAAGATATGAACCCAGTTAAATCGTACTAAGGAACTACTGAAGAGCTCAACAATACAGACTTACATCACCTCCAGATAAAGAGAAACCAAGTGCAATTATTTTTAATATTAAAACTGACTCACCATAATCATCATTACGTTCGTTTAAGTGGGTACGTATGTTTTTAGTGATTCCAGTTCTGAGGTTTCATTTATAAAACTTGCGTACACACAAAAAGATGCCTGAAATGTGCTTACGCGAGTTTCCACATAAGATTGGGGATTTATGTTTAAAAAAAGCACATTACATGAGAACTTGTGTATATTTACGGCAGTTTGGCGGCTTGCGAATGTAACATTTTGGATAAACTGGGAAATGAGGACACCTGGTGTAAAGACGCAGGTAATCCAGCTCCGTGACCAGACGCATACCAATAATTCATAACAGCGGGCCGCGCTGTGCTGTGACAAGCAGCAAGTCTAAAGAAATGTCAAGTAGGATTCATTGAGTTATTTGTGTAAGCCAAAGACTACAGAACTCCTGCCAGTTCCACAACCACCGCCAAAGAGAAGAGAAATTTTTATTTTACTGCAGTAAAAAGCATCACACAGTTTGGTCATCTTTTGTTAACATGTGGTTATTTCGTTTAAATTAAAAGTGAAATACCTTTACCTGGTTATTTTACGGTGGTCACAAGTACCCCAGCATTGTCTCCTGACGGCTCTGCTACAACAGGGCGAGGTTTAGCAACACGCATGTATAAACTAGTTTATATTTATTCGTTTAACAGGCCAGGACGCAACTAGACATTGGTGACGAACATCATGGGTTAAGAAGAGAGCCAGGTTGCTTGCTGTATATTGAGAATCAGCACGGTCATAGTAGATGAAGAAAGTAAGAGATGTTTCACATTAAGCAGGATGCCTACTGATGCCAAAGGTGAAGAAAACTCTCTCTCTAGAAGCAGCCATACATGTGTTTTCCTAAAAGAGTGACATTAGTCTGTGTCATAGCTTCATATCCTGCCGGCTCATCTAACAGAAACGATTCCCAGGAAAACCAAAGCTCGAAATCGACATGTAGTTACCCTGAGCATGACTCTACTATTTAGCATTGTTCTGTGTGAGTGAAATAAGATTTTCTCCATCACACCCATCTCTGTTTCATTTTGGTGTAAGCGTGTTCTGTTGAGCTGAGGGAATTCCCTGGGATTCATCACACTTTTGTTTGTGATACTGATCTGACAGTCTTAGTTTCTGTTTAAACAACTTTTAAGACATTTGTGTGCCATATAGTCATCTAAAAAATTTCTAAAGAAATGATCTAATCTCCTAAAATGAATAATTATGAAACAAAATTTGGCAATGTGAATTGAGGCTTGCCTGTGTGTTGTTTTGGATTAAAATTGAATTTTTTTCTGATAACCACTCCAAGGTTTTCGGTCAGTATTGGTACATCCCTAAATATTATATTCTACTTTGCACTATTCAAAATTCCTCTTCTAAATTCTCCGCGGCTGTCGTTGTCAAACTTACTAACCAGAAGGGCTTGATTTGCATATTATATGAGCAAGAAGTACATTTGCATTGAGCATTTATGGTTAGTGTTTGTCTCTGTGTTGGCCCTGCGATGGATTGGCAACCTGCCCAGGGTGTACCCCGCCTTTCGCCCAAAGTCAGCTGGGATTGACTCCAGCTTCCCCGCGACCCTTACGGATAAGCGGTTTAGAAGACGGATAGATGACATTTATGGTTATTTGTGGTCAGCAACCGGGCAGGATCTCAGACTTATTCACATACACATTTATAAGATATTTCTGATTTATAAAAGGGAAAATTGATTACAAACATGTCTATGCCAGGATATACAAATGGATTATTTGTTTCGGCATGCTTTCACATTTTTGCTTTTGGCTTATACATGTTTCACGATGCAATCCACACAAAGTTTTAGACCTTCAGACCAAAGTTTTAGACCTCAGACCCCTGAACTCTGCTGGACTCCACTTCAAGGTGAGTTCACAGATTTACTCTGCAGTTGTTGTACAACTATGACAAGTGACAACAGGTCCCCTCAGTAAGACACAGAGCGCAGGATGTATGCGACGGCTGGAGGTGAAAATGCACTGCCAGTGGGGACCCCAGAGAATCGGCTATACATGAAGGCGGGGTCTCTGACCTGGGCCCAGCTTAGCCACGGCACACAGCAGGTCGTAGTTGATGACAGGCGTGGCATCCTCACTCTGACTCCACCCAACCGGCGGGGAGGCAGGGGGGGAGATGAGGAACTGCTTGACAGGCTGCGGGGGGGCGAGGTACGTTTTGTCAACGTCCTCGCCGGAGTTCTGCACCTGGGGGGGGGGGGGTCCCAGAGAGGTGACATAAGCAGTGTGTGTGTGGTTTACACGCGTCCCTGTGTCTAGAAAGGTCCATGTGTGAGGGAATTCACTGCGTGTGGGTCTGATGTTCTTATCCCAATTGAATTAGCAGCTGAGAGATTTCACCTGCCTTCTGGCTTCATAAAGCTGTGACGACGGCCACAGTTTCCCGCTACCCGAAGCCGGATCGCGATGCCCATACCTGAGCGAAGTACAGCTTCAGCTTCTTCCCGTTGAATTCGGTCTCATGCAGCTCAATGCGCGCGCGGGCCGCGGCCTCGGGGGCGCTGAAGCTGATGCGGACCCGGGAGAAGCTCTTGAACATCTGGAAGGATATCTGTTCATCGTAGATCCTGAACAGGGCCTCGAATCGCTCCTGGAAAGCCAGCAGGGGGCATCATTACTCCTTGTCGCTCTACCATTATTGTGCTATTTACATCAGACTTGGATGTGATTTACAGTCTTAATAGACCGACACAGCGGGTTGTTCCACCGGACTGGTCCCCTTTCAGTCTGTGTGCAGAGAGATGATCCTGCTTCCTGCTGGAGTTAACATGGAGGATCACGAATTCAGAGCCACTGCAGCACAGCCACACACAGGCAGTGATGCGATCTGATTCATCACTCGTGCGACTCTAAAGAAGCTCAGGGGACGTCTGCTGAACGCAGTAAGGAATCACCTAAAAGGACAGGGAACCGGAAACCAGACCCATCAGCAAAAGCCAAACCCCCCCCACGGAACTGTCATCCTTTGTCAGTCTCTCCTTTACCAGCAATCAGGACGTGACCTCCAAAGTGCCAAGATACACCAGGACTGAAACACAGGGCGTAATTCCATACGCTGGTATCAGCTGCTTACCCTGAAGAACGGGGGTGGGGGGCCGGCAGTGGGTAACAGGGATGGGGGGGATCGCTGCGGGGAGGCCACACAGAGGGTAGCGGGACAGGAGAAAGAGAGAGAGGGCCCCCCGGGGGGGCACCGTGGCTGGGACGTCCATCTCGTCTACAGGTTCGAGCGGCGTGCACCCATTGGTTGTTCCAAGACAAACTCACCCCCCACCTCTAGGGGGAGGTGTTTTCATTCTAGCTGCACCACAATGTGCTGGGCAGCTGGAGATTAAAACATCGATGAAATGCCTGAGCTCTGTGGTCACATGGCAGCCACGCCAGTCGCCAAGCCTGAAGATGACACAGGAAAACAAACACGCAAGGCAGGAATCCCTCAGCACTGAGATGCCGCCTTGGGGTCCTGAGGTTAACCAAAGTATGTGACAGACTAAAGTACTGTAGCATCTCTGTCACAGGAAACGAGTCACAGCACCAAATAATTCAGGGAGATCAGAGGGACAAGATCCAGGGATTAGGGACAGGCTTTGTTAAACACGCCCACACGGGACGGTCTGAGAAGAGCGGTGCCACCCAGCTGTCAGACCAGGATGGCCCAGAAGCAAAGCTCTGTCACCTGGGAATGGACACACTGTAGCCTGCAGGCGCCTTCCAACCAGACATGGTGAGACAGGGAAGGCAAGACATGAGGAAAACACTCTGATGGGGAGAGAGAGATGGAGAGAGGGAGACAGGGAGGGAAAGAGAGAGAGACGGGATGTCAAGAAGAGAGAGAGATGGGCAAAGAGGTGGCAGACAAGGAGAGAGAATGATAGAGCTGGGGATAAAGAGAAAGACTGGGGGAAGTAGTGGGGATGAGCAATGGGGAGAGTGGGGGGGGACAGGAGAGATAAGCAGTGTTTGGAAATGCATTGCCTCTGCATGACCCTGATAGTAGGGGGGGGGGGCATTCACCTGGCACAGTGACCCCCAGCTGAGTAAGCCAAGCTGACTCTTCACTTATTCATGCTCTGCTCATGAGGAGCAGCTTCCTGAGCAGGGATGGTGTTTCAGCCGATGACAGCAGCCATGTTTGGGTCCCACCCCAAGGAGGACGAACCAATGACACAGTGTGGACACACCATAGCAGAGATCACGCCTGCTCGTCAAAGACTGGGGCCCAGCCAATCAGGACTGGTTGATGAGATGGCGGACAAGTGAGCAAACCAATCATGATCATGCTGTTTTGCTGCAGTAGCTCCTCCCACTGTGATCCTCACCATCAAATCAAAGCTCGATTTCATATTCACTGTGCTTCTCTCAAACAGGGAAAGCAGGAAGGTCAGAGGTTGGCCATGCCTGAATGCAGGACATGCTCCTCCCTGTCAAAACTTGTCAAGAGGCGCTGGGCTCCTTTTCCTGGACCCGAACTACACCATCTCCAACACGACAGACCACGCTCTAACTGTCTCCATGACAACAGCTGAGTCACTGTCACTTTAATGAAGACAGAAGTCTTAACGTGGAGGATGACAGTGCTAAATGTTTGAAAACATCTGAAGGTCGAAATAAAAAGCAAAACCAAATTAACCTCCAACATCTCAGCTCCATTTTAGCCATATGGTTCCAGAAAGGTCTAGAAAACAGACCCTGCATTCAGCTGCTGGGTGTTAGGTTGACAGTGGGTTAACTGCAGGTTTTGTGCTCTGTTCCACCAGGACCTGTCAGGATACCCCCCCCCCCGACAGAACAGAGGCGCATCAGGTTGAGTGGAACGACCCGCTACGAACAGCGAAGGTGCCACAGGCAGCCGTGGAAACAGGTCTGAACGACAGAAAGCACAGAGATGTCACCCCACTGAAAACACGTCAACGTCCATGTGATGCTGAAGCCTATCTGGGCACAGTGCTGGAATGCTCTACCAGCCAAACTTCAACCCTCAGTGACAGCGGATGGCCACGTTCTCACCCGTGAGGTCCCACTTCTGTTTACTGGGATACCCTTCAGAGTCCAGGCCGCGTTTGCCTCTGGAGCTGAATCTGAGCCAGTTTGGCCCAGACCTGTTCTTCAGGAAGGTGAAGGCTTCTGTCTGGTGAAGCCTGAGAGCTGAGGGAGAACGGCCACGGTCACTACAGCAGGCTGAAGACAACCCAAGCCTCGTGACGAGTCCCCGATGGCTGTCCTCAAGACGCGGCCGCGGTCACAACTGACCACGGGTCAGTGTGAGAGAAAATGCCAGCAGGGCATGGAGATCTAATTCTCTGTTTGCAGGATCATAACAGCAGTCAGCTAAACTGAGAAGAAAGCAGCAAAATCTGGCCCAGGGAAGGTCATGTAGATTATCATTGTAACCACTGAAACAGCTGGATATGTACAGGAGCCCAGGTTATGGTGCTCTTAAAAATAGCATCACCTAGTCATTTCACCCAACTCCTAAATTACTGCTCCCCCTAGTGGCCAAACCAGCTTTTTGTAGACATAATACTGAGGAATCAGAAGCAAACAGAAACTTGGCGAATCGCATGGAAGCACCTTGATATTGCACCTTACCCTATAACATCAGCTCATTTTCACAGACTTATCCGAAACACCCTCCGATCTCATGCCGGCTTGCTTAACAAACAGCAGCAGAAAAGTCTTCTGGAACCTTCTGCTTGAAAGTCTTTCAAGCATTTCAGAAAGTGCTGCACAGATTCCTCATTTCCAATCCCACCAGCCCTACAAACTGATCTGAGAGCTGTGATTCTTCCTGAAGTGGAAATGATGCTGAATGCAAGATTACACTGTACCGTTGACTGTTACCATCTTCATCAACGTCCCTAGCCTCACTACAAAAGCTGAGATGAACTGTAATCTGCTGCCACACAAACAGCCAGAAAGATACCCAAACAGACACCTTGCTTAAACTGCTCTCTGATCAGTGTAATCCGAACCACGACCCTGAGCACAGATACAGTCTCACATCTTAGAGAATGCCAAGAACAGGGACTATTTCTGAGCCCGATGCCGTCCGAACCGGGCTCCACTGCATTCCTGGTGTCAGAAATCAAAGGAAAAGAGGAGTGATCTAAAACTTGCTAGTGGCCCATAAAGAGGATCTCCTCATCTTTGCACAACCTCACTGAAAACAGCACTGGGACTCTGGAGGCCCTGCAGGGGGCGCTGTAGGGCTAGAGGCAGGTGAAAGAGCAGCGCAGGAACATCAATATAAGGAGTGGTAATGTGGTGTTTTAAAGCAGAAGATGTTCATGCTTCAAGGTTGAAGGACACCACGAGGGTCTCGGAACGGAGGACCTTCACATCGTCACATGTCAGTGAGACTGGAACCCGGGCACCTGCAGACTGCCATCCATTTAGAGGCTGGAGGAGGCGCCCTCCTCCTCTGACATGCAATGCATTGCTGGTTTCCACACTTCGAAGTGGAGGACAGCCAGTGGTCCATCACGATGTCCTCCTGCTGCCGCTGCACCTGCACTGCGTCTGTCCGCCTGTCACGCCGCTGCTCCTCACGTTTACGCCGTCGATCGGCCAAACGCCCCCCAAACCACAGCCACGCCGCTGCTTATGAAGCCGCATCGTGGGAGCGGCGAAAATAAAGCATGCAACAAGCGACACTCCAGCTGAGCATCGGCATCAGCATCAGCATCGGCATCGCCGCCCGCTCCTCTACCTGCATCTTGGACGAGATGAAGACCTCGGCGTCCACCTCGCAGGCGATCAGCGTCAGCATCTCCAGCTTCATGTTTATCGATGGCATTCCCCTGCGCGGTGACAGCGACGCACAGCCTGGATGAAGCTCCCTGCGCTGCCGGTACCTGGACTGGCTGCCCGAACCCGCAGACGCCGAACCGTGCCCTGACGTCATCACCAGCCCCCCCCTCCCCCCCCCCCCCCCCCCCCCCCCCCTCCCACCCCCCCCCCCTCTCCCCCCCCTCCTTTCTTCCCCCCCCCCTCCCCCCCCCCCTCCCCCCTCTCCTCCCC